>JAOVVB010233540.1:0-23828 GCA_028570985.1 Heterobranchus longifilis
ATTTGTCGGAAAATGCTGGATATGTGAATTTCCCCAAGGGGATGAATAAAGTATCTATCTATCTATCTATCTATCTAGAGCTGTGACGCACCATGCAGAGGAAACGCAGCATGCCATCTTTCTCATTCTTCTTCAAAGTGTAAATAAATGTGAACATGCAGAGAAAAACATAAAAACATATTTTGTAAGCTGTACTTTGTGTGGAATGTCCCTCACTTCACGTTTCCATCTCAGTGCATATAACTGCCTGAAGTCCCTGAGGATGATTTAGTTTTTCTACAATGACAACAACTAAAAATTCTATCATGTTTTAATAATTGGCACATTCATGTTTAACAGGCCGGCTGATTTGTAAACTTTTTCGACGCTTCAGGTGCCAAGGGACTCCTAACAGTACTACGCACAGCGCTGCTTTTATTTTATTCAGAAGTTTTAATTTGTTACACTGTGGAGAAGCGTGGAGAAGATTTCCTGGTTGTGAACAGAATTGAAATAAAAGAAACAATACGAGAAATCCTCATGGTCTCAGCAGTCTCTGCAGTAAACAAATCCGGATTAATTAAAGAAACCACTTTCCACTCTGCAGCCGTGTGGAAAATTAGTGATTTGTACTTCTCCTTAAATTAACTTAAATTGAACTAATTTCCATATTTTCCAAACTTCATCTGCCATAATCCAATTGCATCATCTGCTCGTGCATTTACCTTAAAGCAGTTCTCATCAGACATGAGCTGCTCTGCTTTCCGCTGATACATGGCCTCCGCTGAGCTCCTTGAAGACTGGGTGGACATGGTCCCCCCGCTGGCGCCGTTAGCGCTCTCTGAGAGGTAGAGGTCCGTTACCTGGACGCAGATCTCATCGCTCACGATGTGCTGGAGCTGGACGGACAGAAGGAATGCTTTTAATGTGGAAAACGACTATTTAAAAGTGTCAGAATTACTCTGCGCTAATTGAGGCCGAACGTGCCGGGAAATAACGAACGTACCTGCCGCACGATGCTTTGGATGAGCTTGTCCATTGTGAAGGCGATGTAAGCGTGAATGGTGAACATTTCCCTCAGTGAGTCCTCATACTGAGACGCCTCCATATTTCCATCCAGCAAATTCCTAACCATCTCTAAGAAGGCTGAGTAGTAATCTTCCACCTCAATGTCCACTAGGAGAGAAAGAAATATTAGAATAAATCAGATGATCTGCACCTGACACAAAGACGGGCAGCATGTCAAATCAATCATCGTCGGCCAGCAGCGCTCCTTCTGGCAGACGTTTAATTATCCAAACCTGAGTAATCCCCTGGTTCACTATACAATGTAAGTTTCAGGGCGTTTTTTTTTTTTTTTTTTGCTCCTGTCATATTTGTACTCACTGTGGCCTCGTTTTTCACTGCAGTATAAAGTGGAAACAGCACAATCGTGGCTGGAAGTAGGGAGAACTCAAAAATGTCTTTTGTGTAGTATAACACAATTATAATGCCATTGCATTTCTTTTTCAATTCAAATTGTAATAAAATATATATACAATTTCTTTCCAAGTGTCCACAAGTGTTACCAGTATTGGGGAAAAAAATGGAGGCTCCATATCCTACACAAATATACTATTTACATTTGTACAACTCGCTCTCGTCGTCTCTGCTGTGTAAACAGCCTCCAGATCAGTCCAAGTTTCACTCAATTTTTGTCACATGACTGCTGGTCTCAGCCGAGTCATTAAAGGCTCCACAGTTACGCTGAGGAGCGCAGAATTTAATGTTTTTTTTTTTTTTTACAGGATTTGTGCAAATGATTCATTTTTAAATGAGACATGTAAAATAAGGTAATTTGATGAAATATCACTATTTTAAGCTTAGATTTGGTTACTTTTTCATGACGGAAGCGTTCGTCACACATGATTCATTCAAGAAACTTATAATAATTTCTGTTTTTACAGTTTCTGGCTGTAATAAATGGTGTGATTTTGAAAAATTTTTAAATACCCGCTGGAGGGTTGTGGGGTTCAGAGGGTCAATTATCAGTTTCAATAATACTATTGATTCCCTTCTTTTGTAACGTCCATTGTTTGCAATAAGCCTACAAGCATATTTTAAACACTTTTCTCCAGGAAAAACAGGAATGTGAATTATGTGTCAGAGAGCAGGAATGTGGCTTAAAAGTCAGTGGAAACTGAGGATTTATGCTCTAAAACAAACAAACTCACTGGGCTCCTTCAGTCTCAGCTGGACGGCTGGATTGTCGTTCTTCTCCTTCTTCAGTCCCAGGACTTCCCTCTCCCAGTCTCGTTCTCGGACCTCTTCTTCGATCTGCCGCTCCGCCTGCCCGTAGAGCCGCAGCAGGCGCGAGCACAACGTCTGGTGCAGCCGCAGGAAGATGTACCAGTTGTTGTTGACGTAGAAAAGGTTGTAGGCGTCGTCCGATCCGCGCAGCTTCTGCGCCGCCGTGTTGCTGAACAGCAGCTTGGACTTGGAGGGGCTCCCGCCGCCGGGGACGCCGTTGTGCTTTTTGGAGGCGCCTTCCTCCAGATCCATCTCCTCTTCCTCCTCCTCCTCCTCCACGTCGGAGAGCTCGCCCCGCTGAGAGAACAGCATGTCGGGGATGAAGTGGTAGATGATCTGTTTGATCTTGTATTTGTCCTCCTTCTGAATGCTGGTCTGCCGCTTCACGTGGTGGATGATGAGCGCCGCCGCGTCCTCCAGGATCTGGCTGTCCTCGTACGCCAGCGTCAGGTGGGGGCCTGCGGGCGGAGTGGCGTTCTCCTCAGACGCCTGCTCCTGGCGCTGCAGAGCAAAAACAATTCAGCATTTGTGGTGCACTAAATATATGATTTTGTGTGATGCTGATCTTGAAATTAAAGTGTGTTTCTGGGGATGTTAATAATGAACCGTTTAACCGACATTGAGAATTTTGAGCGATTATTACGATCAGTTAAACAGTTAAAAACGATATTATTAGAACAAAACAGTTTGAAAGAAAAAATAGGTTGTGCAATCTATTTTTCTATCTATCTTTCTGGTGCAAACTTTGCAGTAGCAAGGTGTGTTTTAAACTTTTTTTTCCTGCTCCGTGTGGCTCTGCTGGACGGCGATGTCACTACATCGACGAGGACTTGCAGGTTAAATCAGCCGTCCCACACAGACACACACACAACCTTGCGGATAGATGCGGTGGAGACATCGCGATCGGGAAATGAGGGTCGGTTATCGAGAGCAGTTTCAGTTACAGGAGAAAGTAACTCACCTCGTCATAAATGCTTTCGATTTCATTCAGCAGGGACTTGGATCGAAGCACTTTGGTGTCATTCTGTTTGAAGTTGATGCCTTGATGGTCGAGGGACTTGAGGTAATACTTCTCGTTCTGCTCCCTCCAGATCTTGTTGAAACCTCGTTGGGCTTCCCGCCACTCTTCCTCCTTGGTCTTTAATCTGGTTGGAAGAGAAGGAAAAGTCAAGAAAGTGCACGGGCGGTAGTCTGGAAACACTAATATTTTTCCACACACTCTGTGTCAGAGCATTCAGTGTCACTTTTCTTACATCACATCATCACGAGACTCAAACATCTGCTGCAACATTTCAGGCGGGAGCACTACATTAAAATGCTGTTCTTCCGCAGCAATGGAGAATGTAGTCTATAAAAGCACATTAAATCTCAGGAACCATTTTTAAATCCACCACTCCAACATCATATTGGCTTTTCCTCCCCTGTGTGGATTAGTGGGTTTATAAGCTGCAGGTTCATAACTTCAGTTCGGCCCCAAAAGAAGCTGGTGTCCACACATTTACTGCACTATGTCAACAAAGAGCCTGTGGATCACACACATTTGTTTTGCGTACACAGTACGCACCTTGCCTGAGTTTTTCTTGATAGAACCAAAAATACACAGATTGGCTCATTAAAAAGTTGTTCCGCTCTCACCTCTTTAACACGATGGGGACAGAAACAGCAGGGTTTTTCTTCAGGCCATCGATGATGTCGGGCGCCTTGTCTCCGTATATCCTCTGGATGGCCTTGCGGTGAACGACCTCCGAAGAGCCGCCCATTGTGTTGTCCAGGCGGAACTTGGCCTGCTCCTCCGCAGACATGCGGGACAACTTCCGCTGTACCGTCTCCAGGACTCTGATGGTCGCCAGGTTGGTCTCCAGTACAACATCCAACTGTGGGTGAGAAAACACAGCGGCTTTAATGTCCAATTGCTGTGTGCGCATGCCCTGTATCTTTAATCATTTACTATTGTTCGCCACTGAGCAATTTCACTGTAGTAATTCAAGTCTTTGCTCAGGACAAAGATCAGAAAGAAACAGATCCCAGAAGGGGAAAACCTAACAGCTATTTTTCACCCCGGTGGTGACATCAACAGACAAGTCGTAAAAAAAAAATGTCGCTGCTCACCTCAAAGCGTTCGTCCTCACATCTGTAGATGTGCTCCTCGTACTGAGTCTTCTTGGAGCTGACAAACGTGGAGTCTTCAGACCAGGACGGGAAGGAGACCCAGGTGTCATTTAAGACCTGGACACAGCAGAAGCAAAACATGGTGTCATCTCATCTCATCATTTCCATACATCTAATCTGTCCGCATTTACATGTTTTTTTGTTAAATCACAAAGTTGGATTGGACGACTGGAGTTTCAGTAATCACAAAACTTGCCACAGGGTTAAAAAAATAACGCTGTTTATGATATTTTCTAACTCTAACTCTTAACTTTTAGTTTGTCTCTCAACTCTTCCTGACTGCCGCTCTTACCTCTTTACAAAGTGGAGTCCTGCCGGTGCACTTGGGCTGCTGGTAGCTTTTAGGCAGAGCTCTGTAACTGGAGCCTAGTCTCTTACAGGAAGCATAATCAATCTCCATGGCGATGCCCTCGGTGGCCCGTTCCTTAGGGTACGTTTCGATGTGAGACATTTCCCGATATCCCAGGAAGTTTTTAAACCAGTTGAACAGCTCTGGGAATTTTCTGTGCAACATAATTAAGTGAAAACATACATATGATATAGACAGTGAACTGTGGGGGGGGAAACACATTTATGTCATTCCCCAGGTGAGACAAAACAGTACTCACCCTAAAAAGGGCAGCACCAGCTGCACTAGCTCAGCCCTGGATATCACTTCCTGATTAAAGATGAACAGACACCGCAAGAAGTTGTCGTAGGCCTCTGCACTTCGCAAGGCTTTTCGCACCTGTGGTGAGAAATAAATACAAGAACAGTATGTGACAGAGCCGAGCGGAGGTCCATAAAATAACCAAAAACACTGTAACTTACAGTAACTAATCGGTGCATCCCTGTTTATAATGCTTAGTGATTTGTTTTCTTCCTCCATATCATATTATTTCATTAAATGACTGTTTGCTTTTCACAGAAACAGAAACATAAAACACAACGCAGTAAAAAAAAACAAAAAAACTCACCTTCTCAAAGAACAGAGATTCTGTTCCGACTCCATGCTTGCTGGCCTCTGCCACCGAGGAATCTTTCAAATTCAGTAACTTGGGCTTCTTCTGTAGCGTTACCAAAATAGCAACAAGGAGACATCGGTACAATCATTTACAAAAACCAGACAACAGGAAACAAGGAAATAAGAAGCAAACATATACAGCTTCAGCAGTATGCGAGGACACATGTATGTACCTTGACAGGGGGTGTGGATCCTGGAGTTGGATGACGACGGATCTGGCAGCCGTTCTGATTGGGCCTCTGCTTGTTGTTGAGCTGCAGCTTTTTGGCAGTACCGCCGTGGTCGTTCCGTACGGACTCTGCCTTCTCAGCTGTGGTCTTACTTAACAGCTGTGGGGGAAAACACAACTGATTAAGACGAGGGTTCGGAACTACGGATACCAGGTTTAATGTGGATTGTTCAACCTGGTCTTCGCCAGAGCGTGTAAGCAAACTCGTCACAGGGCATTTAAACACGCAAGAACACAGTCACATGACAGACCATTTTGATCAGACAAAGCTCGACTAGAAAAGCTTGCTGCAACTGCATCATTCCAAAGGATATTTAAGCTAAAATTGTATTGTTTTTTTAAGGTTGTTCCATCTTCATTTACTCTGATCCAGTAACATCTATACTGATGCTGACACCTCTGCAGAAATCCCACAAGTGTTACCTTTATTATGATACCAAGAGTATTCATATAGACCTTGTAGCTGCAGAGAAAAACTCATTTTCACGTCATTTTCAAGCCAGAGGCCTGGTGGATAAAAGGTTAATGGGTACAAAGTATCTAAATAAGACCCACTGAGAAAGAGCACATCCTAAAAGTACTCCATACTTGCAGTGAATGCTTGTACATCTGCACTAAAGTGAAGAGAAGCGTCTCTGCTCACCACTGAACTATTGGCGTCAGGGAGAAATTGCCCAAACTCTGAGAGAAGGTCCTCTTGGTTCTTGAAGAGCCTCGCCACCTGAGCGTACACCTCCTGCTCCGTCAGAGCCGGCGTGTAGTTCCCACCAGCCTCCTTAGCGTTACGCTGCTCCTTCTGTAGTGGATGAACACAAGTTTACTGTGAAGTTACTGCTGAAACTGAGTAGTATGAGACTGAGGTTACAAAGGCCTCCCCTCTAATTTTAAAATGCACTTCCACATTTTCTGATTTCAGGCCTGCAAACTCCGGTGAGATGAAAAAGGTGACATTTCTGAGAATAGGGACGAACTTCGCTTTGTACTGCATCGCTCTGTGTGTCGTCGCTCCCGCAGGGCCAAAGTTACTTAGTTAAGTAGTTCCTACACATTTTCCATTTCAAAATGCCATACATACAATTATTCGAAGATTACATAGAAAAAGCCGCCACCCTCATGTTGGAGATATTGAACAATTTCACACAAAGTTAGCATCTAGCTTTATACATATCCATATTTTTTAAATCTCTTTCGTGAAAAAAGGTAAATATTTAAACATTCACAGCGTTTGTGCTTTGTTTATTCACTGTGTCCAATGAAAACAGCCATAAAGGTTTTGTCCTGACGCAGAAAATATAGTCCATTTATCACTGCATAACTCATAAATGTTCAGACAAGCTTAATATTTGGTTATCTGTGATGCTATGTATACATGCAATTCAAAGATATTGCCACATTTTCTTTCAAACTAATTTGGTTGTGGATGTCTGGATTTGGTACTGAATTTTATATTTTAGAAAACAGAATGGGGTAATGGTCTGGAAACAAATATTTTCCCAGTCTCATTTCTTTTTTCCGTACTTTTTCCAAATTACTCAAATCAAACTCCATGCTTTTTCCATACTGTGTAGGAACCCTGTAACTCACTTTAGATGAGGTTATTTTACTGAAACAGCAACATTTTCTTTCATTTCAAACATGACGTCAATCAGGGTCCTGCCAGGAAGTCATTTTATTTTTGTTCTGTCCAAATAATCACATAGATTCTTGTTGTCATGTGATGTTAGTACACATAAACACATGGTGTTTTCTGCTGGAACGTTAGCTAGCTCAGGTGAGTTACAGGCGAGCCTCTCGTCCGTGAGTAGATGCACGCTTCCTTCTTCACTGTGATACGGTTTGCGGGTGTAGTTCGGTAGAAAGAAAATAGTTCCTATATGAAACTGCTCACAACAAGGTCTGTGGATTTTCTTGAGTAATCGAGTCAGGATTTCTGGAAAGAGACATTGTTGTTTTTCAAATGTATTTTTTGGCTCTTTGAGCACCACAAGCCGAGTGCCGTCTAGTTATATTCAAGAGAAGCCAGACATCTCTACAGCCGAACACTTGGCAACTCCCACCAAAACAATCGAGACTGATAAACAGCACTAGAGGTGAGAGGGGGAAAAAATGTAATTTAGATTTTAGAGTGAACTGTCCCTTTAACCCTGGGGTGTCCAAACCTTTTTAATGGGGGCCAGCTGCTTCTCGCATCATATGGGTTATTTAAATGAAGAAATTTGCAAACCATAAAATTGATTTTTTTTCAGTGTCATACTAATACATGTATGTGCACCCAAGCAAGCTCAGCATTTTCTTAGCAACTCTTCATGTTGAACTCTTTCATAAAAGCAACAATCTCTTGGCAAACGAAACAAAGGCTTGGCTTTAAAAATGCAACATGCTTGATTAACTAATATTGTGTCACGGGCCACATGTAGTATTTTTTCAGAGACAAGCCGGGGGGCCGTTTAAAATCGGTTCGCGGGCTGGACTTTGGACATGCCTGCTTTTAACCAAAACAAACAGCAGGGCCTCTAGCAGTCACGGCGAGGATTTCGCAGCCATGTTAATTGCAACCGCACCACTTCACATCAGCAATGAAAGAATTCGATCTTTTACATCGCGGGTTGCGGCCACCGACCTGGTACGTGTGGAGGATCTCCAGGAAGGCTTTGTAGATGTCGGGCTGGCCCTGGAAGCGGTTCTTGATCTTGTTGACGTAGTTGATGGCGTGGTTGAACTCCACGGGCTGGTTGTTCTGCATGGGTGGCCCGGTGGGGGTCCCGCTGAGTGGCGGGTGGAGCTGCATGGGCGGGGAGCGAGGAGAGGTGTACGCAGGGATGGACGGATTGCTCTGACTGCTCGGTGTCAACGCCTGGGGCTGAAGAGGCTGGGAAAGGTCACAACATTTAAGGTTTTAACCAGATGCTGCACCGCAAAAAAAGGCATGGGATGATGAAAATTTCATGTCATGATTATCCTGGACAAAATAATCGCGATTCACAATATTATCCCGATAAAATATGTTTAAAACTCTTAAAACGGCACGAAAACACACTGGAATCACTTTACCTTACATTTTGCTTTGTTGGGACTTTTTTCTGTAAATATTACAACTTTTTTCTGTAAATATTATGACCTTTTCCTCATAAAGTTGTGACTTTTTCTGTGAACATTAGGACTTTTTCTCATAAAATAGTGTTTTTTTTCTCAAAACATTATGACTTTTTTCTCATAAAATTGTGACTTTTTCTGTAAACATTAGGACTTTTTCCTCATAAAATAGTGTTTTTTTTTCTCAAAACATTACGAATTTTTTCTCATAAAATTGTGAGTTTTTCTGTATACATCACAACTTTTTTTCTCAAAACATTACAATTCTTTTCTCAAAACATTAGGACTCCCCCCCCCCCCAAAACGTGACTTTTTTCTCATAATTGTTATAATGATTGTCTTTGTTTTTTCTCGAAACATTACAAGTATTTTTAAAGAAACAAATATTTGTATTGCATCACAGATAGGACACTGTAGTGAACTGCAGTCAATTTGTGAGGATATTCATGATTATCCTGATAATGGAAATTCACCACGATCAACTTATTCTGAGTGTTTTTATAGCGATCTACAATAAAATTGATTATTGTCCCATCCCTACGACAAAACACTACTTTTTTTTTTTTTTTACATCTGTGGAACTGGGAATAACAATACATATTTTGTTTGTACAACTCTGCTGGTGTCCGGTCACTTCCCACTCTCAGTTACTCACCTTGCTCATCTTGGCAGGGGTGGGCTGCGTCAGAAGGGGCGGAGCGGTGGTGGTTGCAGCAGACGGGAGCTGGGGCGGATGTTGGGTAGCTGCTCCTGTTATGGGGATGTTCTGGACTGAAATGCCATGCGGGGTGATGTGGTGGATCTGACCAGGCGTGGTCACGTTGACCAGGTCGTTGGTCTGGACCTCGATCTTGTAGCCAGGCGGCAGGAAGGTGTTGAAGCCCATGATGAGGTCGGGGTGACCTTTGAAAAGCTGTGACACTCTGCTGATGACCCCGGGGGTGTCGATACTGGAAAAACAAAAACACAGAATGAATACAAACCTACTCTGACTGCCGTCCAGTAAAAGCCAAATAAGCACGAGCTCAACAAATGTAATCAGCAGTCTTTTTGAATTGTTTTTTTTTGAAGAATACATTAATTTACATTTCTTGGTTGTATCTCTATAACTTTCTAATTTCATCCTCATATATTTTTCCAGTCTGACAGATGGGGCTGCAACTGTCTTGCATCAACTGTCATCCTGCTGTGACTGAGGTCATGTGAATCAGAATGCATTCAAAAGCTGCCAACATTGTGGGGCATTGAGAGTTTTACCAAACAAAGAGCAGCTCGTACCCTAACTTTGAACTTTAAATTGTTCTCAACAAAAATGCCAACTTTTAGCTACAACCTGAGACACGGAAAACACTGGTCGTTCTCAATAAACGACGACAGTAAAAATATGATAAAGATCTTTATGGAGGCAAAAAAAATCCCAAGACTGAAAGACTAGTCAAAGACTTTACATGTTTTTGGAACATGTGGGAATTGTTCTGGTTAGATAATACTGTACATTGCAAATATATATACATAAAGAAAATCTGAATGAGATTTGTGGCCTTATCTATTTATATTCTGCTTCTGCAAGTTACAGACTATTATTATTTTCATTATTAGTACTGAATTGTGCAAATTAGTTACCATGACAGATAGGACTGAATGAGTCAGAACTATTATTACTATAATATTCTTCTGTAAAATCAATTAGTGGCCTCACCTTTGTGACTTGAACTCTTTCATTATGTCCAGAAAGTCATTGTAGACCTGAGGCTGGTTGCCAAACTGCAGTTTCACCTGATCCAAGTAAGACAAAGCATCTTCCACCTTCGGGACAGAAAAGAGAGAAAGTCAATTTCACCATCAATCTGCCAATCTGTGGCAGCAGCGGTCTGATTCTGACATTAAACACCAAACATTCATGCAGTAAAATAACTAGAACTTCATACAACAAATCAAGAGTGACCATTTTACCCCACCATCGCATTTTAAAATCTTGACAGACACTGGGAAAAAAGCAGCATATAAATAAATAATTTAAGTCAGGTCTTAAAATGCATGCTTTTGGTTAAATGCTTCACTGCGAACGATCTGCATGGCTAAATACTATTTAACTAACCAGAAAAAATATGCTCAAACTACTAGAAACCAACTAATCAACTAACTAAACATTTAATGGCCGAAAATTACAATAAAGTAATTTGCAGAGTTTCCATTGGATGTGACAACTGTGGGAACCTGTCAAAATAAAACGGACTGACTAACCTTGAGCCTCTGGAACTGCTGGCCCTGTGCGGAGGCTTGAGGAGCAGCTGTATGGCTGTGTCCTGACATCACTGAGGGCCCATGGGACTGGACTGCTGGGCTGTGGTGGTGGGACCCGCCATGGACGGCTGGGCTCGGAGTGTGCCCATGCCCGCCACTGTTTTGGGCCACGGTGGGAACCTGGGAAAGCAGAGACACCTATAACAATGATTGCAAGTCGTTAACTTTAGTATATCTGGGAAGATATCTGATGGATAGCACTTCACTATTATCTGTATATATGCATTTTCAGGTTCAACATGCTTTAATGTTCAAAAAACATGTGTTTTTTCTGATATTGTGTCTTAATATACTGTATTCCCCCTCTGTTTTAAATGCTCTGTTTTAGTGCCTGTCTCTTTAAGCCCCCCTCCCAAAAAAGCATGCTCCGTCACCGTCATTGCAGCCAGGGAATGACTGTAACGGCATGGTAGCGGCACTTTCTACCTATAAATAGTACTGTATAGTTGTGACATCACAACTGTACGGAAGTCCTGATGGCTTGTTTAAAGGCACAGTTTCTGAATACGGGCTGTGTGTATGTATAATGCTTTCACAGTATTTAAATAGCACCTTGATCTGCTTTATAATAAAAAGAAATGTCACCTTTTTACAATATGGGATCTTTACTATACAATGTATTTTATTACTGCTATTTGATGTGGACTATTTGCAACAGGTGTCGTATGTCACATGTGCCTGTGTATGCATTGTGGATATTTAAGATGGCAGCTCTGTATTTATCAGAAGTCTGAGAAAGAGCCTGGTGCTTGAAATATTACACAGCATTAAAATCCTTCTAGCAGGAGCTACTTGATGTGCGGATCTATTTGTTTCAATAGCACTGTGACCTTGTCATAAAAGGAAGAATCATTTAAATCACCACATGCAATTAATCTAAAAAAATTAGACATGCTGGTGGCTTACAGAAAGAAATAAAACAGCGCTTCAGTCTCTGACAGGGAGCACAAACTGACTGTTATGAGCGACAGGTGATTTAAAGCTGCTGTATTTGACCTAGTTTTAAATCTAAAGTCAGTTAGCTTAACACAAATGTGCAGCGGACATGCAGAGTGAGTGTACCTGGTAACCCTGGGGGACGGAGTACTGGACGCCTGCTGTGGGCTGCATGTTGTCAGACACGGCCTCATACACAGCTGGGGCTGGAGCAGGGGCCAGGACACGATGCTGGAAAGCCTCCGCGTTGCCAGCGAGGCGCCGCTGCTGGGACGCAAAAACCGTTTCCTGATCCTCCAGTCGCCGCTTCATTATGAACTCATACTCGTAAGAGCTGAGAGACCTGCAAATAAAAAGCATATGGACCTTATTTCACACTGACAGGCTTCTGTTAAGTTATCAGAATCCATTAAATCTGATTTCATTCAGTACTTTGTTGAGGAGCATATGGCAGTATTCAACTTCAACTGTGAATTTATGGATACATACAGTGCCAGCTAGCCACTTTTGTTGTTTGGCTTGGGAAGACAATTATTACATTGTCTCTGACCATATAGCCAATTAAACACCCAATGCTTTTAGCGGCACAAAGACGATTGAGGGTTTACAGAGGTCAACTATATGGGACCGTATTGATTTACTAACTTGCGAAAGCGCATATCAGTTTTAGTTTGTGTTATACTTTTGGGATGTTTTTTTTGGGGAAACTAGGTCAAAGTTGCATCTAGTTTGTGTGTGTCATTACAGACTAACTTCAAGTGTCTGATTACACTTTTGTTTGAACTTGCTGACATCCTGAGCCTCAAACTACACCAAGCCCAGAATTGTATACACAAGAGATGTGCTGACCAGCCCCAAACCTGAAGCTCCATCCTGGCACATACGTAACAACAGAGCAGCTACGTCACAAAAGGACTGACACACAGATGGTACAGCAACAGTATGAAAATGAGGAGACTTTGTTGTGTGGACACGAGCAGATTGGACGGGGGAAAGTAAACAGTTGGGGAACAAACAACGATGTGCAGCTTTTGCTTTTTTATTGACTCTCTCTGTTGTTTTATTTTGTGTATTTAACTATAAATTAAATTGTCTCAATACAAAAATGAGCAGTAGACACATTATTAATAAGTATGATACTACTATGATCACACAAATCCATTGTTTATAAAATCTCATGCAATGAAATTTAATAATTTGGTATATTATAAAATAATGCAAATAATGTTCACAGCTTAAACAAAGTCACTACCAGACTGTACAAGGGTTTTTTCCAGTACACGAGTGCAAATATGATTTGATATAAGTTTACCGTACAAAAATCTTTAAAAAAAGGATGTATTTCTATTGTTGGGGTTAAATTATGGAAAAAATGCAAACATAAATTTAAAAATGTGTGCTAGCTTTTGGTTTTCAAAAGAATGGTTTAAAAAGCTATTTTAGGGTTACAAGTATGATTTTTTATTTTATTCTTATTTCATTATTTCTGGAGGCTAGTTAAAATGGATAGGCATATTATGCGTCTGCCTGTGCCTCTTCAGTCATCAATTAACTCTCACTCTTTTTTACTTTGTTTATACCGTCTAGACTGTTGTATACTGCTATACTTATTGTATTGTGTGAGATGACTGAATAAAAATACTACTACTACTGCTGCTACTACTACTACTACTACTACTACTACTAAAACACTACGACTAGGCCTATTTTTTTGTGGAAAACTCCACTAAAGGGAGCATGGGATTATAACCTTTCATACATTGCATCCTCCTTGTTATAAATAACAGTTTCATGCAATGAAGACTTGTGTTCTGCCTAAAGTTGAATAACATTTCAACACTTTGGAACATGAAAATCTCTGTGAATACCTTACCAACAGTTTGGGGTTTACATATGATAAATAATGGGAGTATTATTGCATAACCCAATAGGAAAAAGCTACCATTTTCCCCCCACAATGCCTTTCTTATGTCGTCAACGACGTGAGGCGCTCACTCGGTGCTAAAGCGTTGACTATATGCATCTAAATGTTAACATGCACTGAATGTAAAACTTGCAGCCTCTGCAGCCAATGAAACACAGACACCCTACGTCACCGATGCAACAAACAGGTGCTGCTGTGGGAACGTGGGAGTGCGTCTGCCATTCACAACTTCCTCAAGACTGCAACAACTCCATAAGCATCTAAATGAATTGCGTTAAAAGAAAGACAAACCTAGAAACCCAACGGGGGGGGAGAATAAATTACGTTTCAAAGCCCGAAAATCGAGCAAAAGTGACACAATGACTGTCTAACTGAAGTAACGCTTCCGACGGTGGAGCTCTGAACAGCCGCGGCCAAAGAAAGCGAGGCTGCAGTATTTATAGAAACCTCAACTTCACTCGGTGTAGTAACGTTATGGTCACGTTAGAGGCAAATGCGGCTATGTCTGCTAGCTACATGCTAACAGCCGTTAGCCGACAACAGCAATTCACCATCCCCTTTATGGCCTGGCAACACAAGCACCGACCTCGAGTTACAGCACGACGCTTTCCCCCACGCCCGCCATTTATAGAGCGTGGCGCAGGAGTGCAGCAAATTACACTCCATTTCAAAGCAGGTAAGCAGGAAAAGTAGCTGACTTGCTAGCCATTTGGCTGCCTATCCAGCTTAAAACTATACGAAAGCAGTTTTTCTATTAACTACGCCGAGAACTTGTTTTGTCGACAGGGGCTGTGAGCTGCCAGTTAGCTGCTAGCTAATGTAAACAACATGAGTAGCCCGACACCCAGCACGGTCCGGGGCTAGCAGGGAAGCACATGCAGCTAACACATTAGCGATCGGTGTTGCTGAAACAGACTATATGAAGCAAACATTAGCTATCGATTTATTAGAGTACTCATATCGGGTCTAGTTACGAGTGAGTGACATGCAAAGAAACGTCGATTCCCCGTGTGGTGTACTTAAAACGTCTGCTAACAGTAGGTATGTAGCTAGCTGTGTTAGCTTGCTGAATGAATTCAGCTGAACTCACCCCTCTCTCCCAAATAGCAAGCTGAAGATCGCAAATGATGCTTTGATAATCCGTTATTTGTGGGTACACCTCTGGCCGGGGAAGATACCAAAGTGACGTATGTGCTAAAAGCAACTTATCAGTGGCGTGTGATTTAAAATAAACAATTCAAGCTGTGGGCTGCAAAGTGAAAATCGCCCCGAGAGAGGAAAACAATCTCCGTTCGGTTAGCTCTGGAGGGAGGCGGGGTTTTCGCACGACACCCCGCCCCCCGGCAGACGCTATTGGTCAGTTCGTTCAGAGGATCCACAAAGGGGCGGGACGATGGACCCTGATTGTGGGTTTGAGCTGTCAATCAAGGATTTTCTCGCACATTTACCATGCACGCCCATTTTGACTTGAAGCGCGACAATACCAGCGGTAAGAGGAGTCCCGCTTGTATTATGTGTGGACAGTATAACATTTTTGGCAACTCTAAGACCCCCTTTCAATGTAAATGTGTCTTCAAATTATACTCTTTGTGTTTTTTTTAACCACTGAAAAAGTGACATCCTGCAGGACTATTCTTTATCCTGCACAAATACAATTGTCATTGTCGTTTTACCATACATGTCAATGCCAGGCAGAATGAGAGAGCGTTTCTCTGGGATCAAGATGCAACATAAATAACACTTTATACAAGAACACAAACATTTATACAGCACAACACAGTCCCTGTGCCCGCATACATGAGATGTGAGGAGTCCTAGTTAAAATAGTAAAAACAATAGTTAAAATAGTAAAACAATAGAGATAATATATGCAATTTAAGTTAAGCTGCAACTTAACAACTGTAACATATTCCTTTGTATTTCTATAATAATAATATTATGTATGGATTACGTATGGTGAGCAATAGTGTATGAAATGTTAATATCCACTCAAAAATGTTTTGCTACATAATATCTGACTATATGATTAACGAGGAACTTTCTTTTTAATTTTATTTTCTCAGTCACTGTATATGCTGTTTTAGTGGTAGGCCTACTTCTGTTATTTTTAGCTGTATTAAATGTCTTTCAGACCATGTAGTGTGGGGACTTATTGTCATTAGTAGTTTTATTGTTGATGATGTCTATTGTTTTTTTTTTGTAGTTTGCTTGTTTGTTTTTTTTGTTTCTTGTTCCCTTTTGCCTTGGATTTTTAATGACTTATTTTGGTGTGCATTGTGATGTAATGTTAACTTGTGTGAATCCCAGAAAGAGTAATTGCTACATTGATGGCTAATGGGGATCCAAATAAATAAATACACAAATAAATAAACTTGACTGGAAATATGCACTTTTTGACTTCCCTGTGGGAGAAGTGAGTATATAGCACGCACGCACACGTGCGCACACACAAGCACACACACACACACACACACACACATTAATAACAATACTAATAGCTAATAATTGTAGTCATACAACTAATCATCAAACTTAACATGCATGTACATTCAATGTTATTCATTGTATAAATGTATCTCTGTTGATTCAATAATGAATACTGAATAAATACTGTCCACTTGCACCATAACTGATCTTTTTTGTATTCCTGTTGTGTGTATTCATGGCCTGATTATTAACAAATTCCTCTGTTCCCTCCAAGTTTACATAAAGTACTGTCAGTGCACACAGCAGCACACTATAGATAGTGGCTTCATAGTAGGCTTATTTTGCACAAAACAAGTAGTAGACCTATCCTATACTGGAATATTACCTAGCTAGCCACAGGTTTCCTGTATGTTAGTTTGTGGTAAATTGATGAAACACAACTGTATTAATGCACCATGTGAGCATAAAATAAACTAATAATAAAGGTCTTAAAACTACATTTTGACACATGACCCCTCTACAGGGACACAGTTATTACCTTGTGACCCTTGGTAATCCAGCCTGGTGTATATTATTACATAACTGTATATATATAGATTAACTGTATAGCTACTCTCAACACATTTATTCAACGAAGCACCTTTGCCATACCAATACAACTTAATACACAATATTTACTAGACTTTCACTATCTGTAGGCCACAGGAAATTATCAGGCACTAGGATTGGCTATATTTAGAGTTTGAGAGTCTTATCTATCTATCTATCCAGATGTATTTATTATTTAATTGTATTTATTAGTTTATTTGTCAGGAACAATGCAAAAACATTGTAACGGGTTACAATAACACAATACAGATGTGTTGCATATAGGATTTCAAGGCTAATTTGCAACATCTGTCCCTGGTTAGGCTTTTCTGCTTAAAAAGGTCACAGCACATCATCGTTATTAAAAGTACATTTGTTAAACTGAGCACATAATAAATAGTGACATTCTCATCTACTTCCTGGAGTTTGGTAACACGTGACATTGTAGGAGAGGGAGTCTGCTTTTGCACTTGTGTCCCCTCCTCTTTGTGGACACGCCAGCCAATCATTGCATGCAACCGTCATTACAAATCCCAAAAAGGTGGAACTTCCAAAATAAACCATCGCCCACGACAGGCGGAGCTGCAACACCAGAGCCCGGGATTCCTCATTCCAGCCCGGGCAGAGGATTCAGCAGCGACCGTAGTAGGCTGCAGCACACACACGCGCACACATACAGTAGCTGCTCCACTATCCCGACTGGCTTTCCCCACATAATTGTGTGCATCTTTGCAAAAATATATGCTCCAGCTCCGAAGCCAGCATTTGACAAAAATACACAATATAAAGAGTATTCGGCAGCTTAAGTAGTATTTTTTCAAGTTTTGTGCAAAAGCATGCAAGACAACGCACTGCGGGCTGTGGAGATCCCCCACAACACCGAACTACACGGTGCACAGCAGCCCGTCGATCGACGCGCAGGCTGCACTCTCCAAACAAAAGGCACTAAAATGCATCATCTGGTAATTGACGCTTTTGCATGAACGCTGGTGGGCACGCACGGTGAAGTGGGGCCTTAAATAGGCGGCTAACACCGCATCTTTTCTAGGCTGCACGAGCTGATCCAGTTGCCCTTACTAAACAATGCCAAAGTCAAACGGAACGGGAACTACGGCGTCGCTGTGTGGAGAAACATCGGCACGGCGGAGGAGCCACGCCATTCTCCGCGTTCCCAAAACAACACCATTTTTTTCCTGCAGAGAGGACGACCGCGCTCTTGACAAATCATATTCTTTGTTTACTTCAATAGTCGGGGAGTAAAATGTCTAACCTGTCTCACCACAACAACTCCCTCCCCCCTACAGATCCATTACATGCTCACACACAACGCTGCAGACAAAATGTTTCGACTTGCAGACAGCGGGGATGCCTCGCATTATCAGCACACAGCCCGGGGAGATTCTTTACAAGCAGACAAAATGACGTCCTGCAGATTTTTGCCATCTATCGCGTTTATGTTTCTGGCTATAGTCGTTTAGACCATTAAAAAAACCCTTCAATTCATATAAAGACACAAAAGGCGCGACTGACCACAAAACGCTTTCCGCTTCGAAATAAACATCGTTCACTTGTTATAGCAGCAATACTGTTGATATTATTCAGTTTAACCAGCTGTTACATACCCAGGAAAAAGACTCCTTACTCCGGATTCGTGTTTGTAACAAAATAGTTGGAGACGCCCCCCTCCGTTGGCATTGGCGCATACTACAATACGCGTCATTTTATTTTGAATATCACCCGCTAAAACCGAAGCAGCAGCAGAGAAACAACAGACTATCATTTCAGCTCAACATCTGTACAGTGCAAGAAAATGACTGGGAACAGTGGCGCAAAGTAATTAAGTACTCAACTTTTTCATCATCATGTGCAATACAACCTTCAGTATGAGGTGCAATATGGATTTTATTACTTTCTCAAAATCACTGCCAATATTTTCAATATCATGCACAATAACCTATCACGTTTCTTTCTTTCTTTATTTTTTTTTTAGTTTAGGCCTACTTATATATTCATTTTATTGTTATTCTATTAGGCACTGGTGTTAACTTTCCTGATACACTTTACATTTATTACTCTATTATTATTGTTGTTATTTATTATTGTGTATGTAGGCTATATTATTCTATTATGTACATGTTGTTGTTGTTTTTTTTAGCAATCTCTGACACACAAAGTTCCTTCAGGATTAATTAAGTTTTATCTTATCTTATAAATAAAACTGATTACAATTGTATTGAGTAGGCCTACTTGTACTTAAAAAAAAATTAGATTTTAATCTTCTACTCCACTATACTTTTTACTTCACTACATTTATTTTAGGACAGCTATAGTTACTTTGCAGATTCAGATTTTATGAACAAAACTTTGGTATAATGTACATGTGTGTACATCTTGTAGCTTTAGTCTAACCAAAAGCTTTGCATTTTGTATACAATTTTAAATTCTAATCCTAAATTCTTCATTCAATTTACCACAATACAAGATAATACTTATCTTAACACACATTACATCAGTTTAATTTTTTTTTGTATTTATTGACATTAATCTCATCTCTTAAAATAAGCGTTCCTATAGATTCAATTAAAATGGTTTGGAACAATTACTGCTGTTAACAGTGGCTAAAGGTTTACTTAAAGCATTAATTAAAGTACAAAATGATGCTTTTTCCTCATCTTTTGTCACTTGCAGTATGACAATCATTCTAAAATAAACTTAAAAGAAAAGTTACGAGAAATTAGATATTTGTTTAGATGAGCAGTAAAAAGGTATATACGTTAAGAGAAACTTTTAATTTCAAGGTCTTTCCTGAGGCAATACAATGGTGAAATGAGGAAAGTTGCCAATTCTTATGAATGCCATTTTAATTAACTTTCTACTGAAGACTAAAGTTATGAAATATACACAAGATTGTTTTTCCAAAAAGGTTAGTAAATCCAGCCCCAGGACTCTAATTTCATACTTGATGGAGCAGCTCTATTCAGGTTATAATTTGCCCTGAGGACGTCATACCACACCCAAAAATAAGCATTGTTGAGAGAGAAATACCCACACGCTGCTGAATTCAGCTCCCAGCATGCTTCACGGTTGCAGTGTTTCTACGTACTGGAAGTACACAGCATCATGTGGGTATTCCCTTTTCAACACTGTTGCTTACACTGCTCACTTTGTTGTGGTGGTAAACCCCACAGTGTAAATGCAATGTATCTGTTGAGTGTATGCAGCAGTGTAGGAGTGTCACTGCAACAAACTGCTCTGTATTTCAGAAGAAAAGATGTTTTGGACCTTCAGCTATCAGCTGAAATGACTAGTAATCAGCCTTGTAATGAGAGATGGATTTAGTAGATGTAATGTAGGATGTGTAGAAAGCGTATAATCCATTATCTCATCTACACTATACAGGGCCCGGCTGATATGGATTATTGAAATGACAAACTCCACTGATCTAATTCTTTAAACCTGCAGTAATTGGGTTGGGTTTTTTTTTTTTTGCTGCTTGCGAGCAGCAGACATTAACACATTATCACTTCATAAAGTTGTTACGACAAACATGTTACATAATCAGCAGATACAGCGCAACCTTAACATTCATTTGGAGTTTTCTTTCTAAACTCACAACAAATTTAAGTCCAATCTTCATTCATTTTCACTCTGTTTTGTCATAATTAGCGTATGAATTCTTGAGTTATGGCCAAAAACATGTTTTGTGAGGTCACAGTGACCTTGACCTTTTACCTACGCTGCAACGATTAGTCGACTAATCGATTAATCGATGAACAGAAAAGTAACTGCCAACTATTTTGATAATCGATTCATTGTTAAAGTAATTTTTCATGCAAATATGTCAGAAAATGCTGTTTTCAGCCTCTCAAATACAGAGATTTTCTCTGTTTTATATCACATTAAAGTGAATATCTTTGGGTTTTGGACTGACAGAAGAAGACATTTAAAGACATCACCTTGGACTCTGAGAAACTATTTTCGGACATTTTATAGACCAAATGATTAATCGAGAAAATAATCAGCAGATTGATCGATAATGAACATAATCGTTACTTGTAGCCCTACTTTGACCTTTGACCACCAAAATCTAATCAGTTCATCCTTGAGTCGACATTTATGACAAATTTAAAGAAATTCCCTCCAGGCGTTCCTGAGATATCGCAGGAACGGGACGGACGAACATCCCGAAAACATATTTCCTTCGGCTACGGCTGTCGCCGGCGCGGAGGCATAAAAACACACAGCTTTACAAATGTAAATGTTGACATAGTTTGTATTTAATACAGTATAGCTTGATTCAATACTCATACGAATGATAAAGTAATAGGTTATAATAGAACAAATACAAAATTAATGTAGATATAACTGTATATCCTGGGTAATCGTATGAAAACAGTTGTTGAATACAATAGAAAAATAAAATAGGGCACATTTTGCGTCCATCATTGAAAGGAAAAATAATTCTAAAATCAGAGTGCATGAGGATGGCAGACATAAAAAATGCTTCACTACAAGCAAATTCAATATGAATTCTGTAGCAAAGAACACATTTTTTTTTTTTTCACCCGGCAACAACATAATGCAACGTATGACACACGGACAGACACTCACTTTTATACATGTACTCAATAATAATGGCAAGATACTGGGACCAGATGAAAGCACTGATTACAACCACAGTCTGTAGAACTTAAAGTAACACAATAATAATGAAAATATACTTCAGACAAAAGTTCTGACTCTCAAGTGCCCAAGAAGGACTCTATAGGGTGTAAGCACAGATTTGTGCATGCTTATTCAGCTAATTCTATTATTAATTTCTGGCTTCCCTGTAAAAAAAAAAAAAAAAAAAAATCCTCTGGATTTATCCCAGAAAAAAAGCTCTATTCAGATGTTTACAATGAGTCCAAAACGTCACTAAATGTTTTATAATTCAGCGTTACTAAATTTAACAATCAAGTTATCCCAGCATCACATGTAGACCTACAGAATTAAATTTTATGTGTCATCTCATCTTCACTAATCTCAGAGCACATTGGGAATAGTTATTTAAAAGTGCTAAGACATGATTTGTGTAAAACAAACAAAAAAGAAGTATTGCACTACTCATGAGGTCTTAACTGATGACTTCCACAGATGTACACAGATGTATACACTTTGATGGCATAGTCACTGCAGACTGCTCTAAATGTGTGCGTGTGTGTGTGGGCGCTTAGCGATACATTCCCACAGTCACTAAAGCATGATGGCACTGCTAGTGAGCAAAGGCGGCCATAGAGACACGGGTCACTGTCTGTACTGCAAAGTCAGGAAATCTCAATAGTTAGGTGAGATGGAAGGTCAGGCTTTCAGTGGATACATTTGGAAAAACAAAACAAAACAAAAAAAACTAAAGAGTAATTCACATGGACAGAAATGAGTGATCACAGAGAGGATGTAACGGCCATTTAAGAGTTTACAGCCTGATTATTTTGGATGTGCTTCACCCCTCTTTACTGCCATTCATTTTTTTTTTTAAGGCAGAGGAGAATGCATCATGCAACCTCAAAGGAATACAACAACTACTTGGCAAAAGACTTTCTGACTAAATTGTTGTTGTTTTTTGTAACAAGTTGAGCAGTTTCACCTCCTTGTGTTCAGTATGACACTCCTGAGACTGGCTCGTACCATCTATGCGACATACATCATGTGCTAAAAATGCACTACGCAATATTTCCTGGGCACAGGAGGTGTAAGAACTATTACCCAACTAAAACCTATTATTGTTGCATGGCAGTGGAGATCAAGCTCCCTATTTGGAATAGAAAAATGGTGTACTTAGTTAAAGGATCACTTCACCCCAAAATGAAAATTCTGTCAGTAACTTAAATCTTGCCCATGTCACTTAAAACTCCAACAATTTGGACATAAAAACACTAAAGTTAATGGGGAACCAAATAGTTTGAAGCTTCCTTAATTTTGTTTTTGCATGTCTTTGCATTCTGTTTAAACCTGGTATTTATGCACAGATGCAGATAGATAGAGCATTGTAAAGTCCAAAGTATTTTTTTTAGGGTGATGACGTCATAAAATGACAGACATTCAAAGCTTCATTCGATAGATAGAACAGAAGATTCAAATGTATATATTTAAAAAAAGGACATTAGGTACAGTCCTAAAAGTTAGCCACCGTGGATCCATCCAAGTTCTTTTCAAAACTATTGAATTGAGTTTGATGCTTTAAGCATCTGATCAAGATATTGTCCAAGTACAGTAATTACACCTATGGGACATTCATTTGGCTACAATAAAAAAAACTTTCCACGGCACATGTAGGAGAAAAGTAACATGCCTTTTTTGGCACACAACGGCCACGTTAACTTTTAGAATTTAAGGAGAATTTGACTGGAATATTATTGAAAGTCATATTCATTTTTTTTGCAGTCATACACACTTCAGTGGAGTTTTAACTGATATGGGATGAGTAGGTATTAAGGGTTGAATTTCTATTTTGGGGTGAACTACTCCTTTAAAAGGTCCCCTAAACCATGGGTTTAAAGTGGTAAATAAATAAATAAAAGGTTAATGAACATTACCTCGATCACGTCACCCAATGTGCCTGACCACAAAACTGCACAACACAGGAGCAGTTTGTTCACGCGACCACGTGTTGTCTGAGATATGTTCGGCATAAACAAAATGTCACATTGTTGAAAGCGAGAATGTTATCACATTGAAACATCATAATGTCAACACTCAAGCCTTTTCTTGTCACTGTCTCGTCTTGCCAATGGCCTAGTTTCAAAAGAAGACGGCTTCTGTGAGGAAGGTAACTTTCCTGGGCGCACAAATTGGTCACACAACACAGCTCGGGGTTAACAGATTGACGGCAGAAATCTCAGGGCTCA
>JAOVVB010233541.1:0-10138 GCA_028570985.1 Heterobranchus longifilis
TAACCCATGTCGAAATAAACGTTATTTGAAGAATTTTGTGCAATGTTTAATTTGCATAGAAAGTGCCGTCTTTCTTACCGCTGTCATGCAAAAGGAGTCAAAAATTGATTCCTGAGCAATCGATGTCAACTAATTCAGTACCTTCACTGTAGACAGCGCCTTGTAACGTTGGACGTAAGAGGCAGCGACTTAAGAAGACTCCTAAGGGACAGTTCGAGAAACACACTAAGAAAAGTAATCACTTTACGTAAGATATATCTTAAAAGTCATCTTAGCGCGCTAACAGTGTGCGTTATCGGGAAACCGAGCCATGGTTCGTCAAGAATTACGAAGCTATGAGTTAGGGTTTAGATAGTCAGTATTTGCTTAGTTAATTCTAAATCTATTTTTTTAGACAGACAGTATATAACCACCAGCCACATTGTCAAAGGGGCACCAGACATTTTTTTTTTTTTACTTCAGGCCGATTCTACTCTGCAATTATGGAAAAAGTCCTGACACTGTCCATCATGGTAGGCTACAGCAAAGCAGACCGCAACACAGACCCTCTATCTAAAAGAGCCTTAAAAATAACTGAATGTTACCTTTCCTCTGTACACTCCCTGTACATCAAGTAAGAAAAGAGCTACAAAAACCTGTCAAATTTCAGCCACTTCTTTCTGGCAAATAGTGTAGACACCCAGTCACTAAAATGAGCCACTTCAGAAAGTTTCTTTTCCTCCACCTTCAGAGAGCTCAATGTGTCAACTCACAGAGTCCTAACTGTATCATGACAGTTGCTGTTGTTTTCTGTCAGGTGTGTGTTTTTTTTTCAGTGTGTGTGTAACTTGGTACCCAATAATCTTGTTGTAAGTTTGCTGTATTTATTATATTATTATTATTATTATTATTATAAAATTACCGCATTGCTTGCGATCTGTTATTATGACTGTTATGACAATTTTGCTTTGCAATCTATTGTATATGGTTGGCTTATGCACACACACACACACACACACACACACACACACATTGAAAACATATTCCAACAAAGCCTTTGATTGTAAAATTTTATTTTATTATTATTATTATTATTTTTTTTTTTTTTTCAGGACATAGCTACTGTTACTGTTGAGTTGTTGTTGTTGTTAGCTTTCAATTTTTAAGCTAGCTGACTGTTTCATGCTAAAATGTTGGTACAGTACCTACGTAGCATTCTTTTAATGTTACACTCTTCATAACGATTCACAGGAAATTAAATGTGTTAATTAAATTAGAATTTTTTTTTAGTAGCTTGCTAATTAAGCATTGTGTCATTGGCAGTGCTAAATGAGAATGAGCCCAATAGCAGACAGACAGTGTTTCTTTTGAGAGCTTTATTTTTACACACAGAAATAATAAATAGTAGCTGCAGTTGATGTGAGGGAGATTTCGCAAACCCTGAAGTGGAGCACAAGAGAGGTTCTCTGACAGAGCGTGTGTATTCGGGGTAAGGCAGAGAGTGCGCGATCGCAACGTCTAATACTTGGAGAGAAAATCTGGCAGAAGGTGAAAGTCTGAGCCTGCTGGTTTAACGCTCTGGTTTGATGTTCGCGGACATACTCACAAGCACATAACTCCTGCAGTTTGTGGAAAATGATGAAAATCAGGGTTGAAGGGGCAGGCAGGGTCGATAACAATAATCCAGCAGCGAGGGCAGTAAAATCTAGAAGCATGATTCACAATCGAGAGTCGAATAAACGGGCGAGGTCATACAAATAGATGAATCCGAACAAAGATCTAGAGGGCGAGACACAAAACGATATCCAAAAAACAGACAGGGTCAAAACACAGGAACAAACTACTAGACTAAATCAGTTTGATACGTAAGGCGCGCAAGTAAGATACATCGGCAGGGAAGAAGATCTCTGGCTTTCTTTTAAAGCCCAGAGTAGGTAGCCTGATGGCAGGGTGTCAGTGGGCATGAGATTATGGGCTTTATCTGAGAGACGTGAAACGAGGGATTGTTTCGCCGCATGGTGGGCGGAAGGAGTAGTCGAACTGTGCATGGGTTGATTACCTTAAATATGGTGAATGGTCGATGAACCTAGGGGAGATCTTGTGGGAGACTGTGTTGATGGGAACATTGCGAGTGGAGAGCATGACCCTTTGTCCAACACGGTAGGCTGGGGCAGTCGAGCATCGGCAATCTGCTCTATGTTTGAAGAGAGCTACTAAGTGGCGGAGCTTGGCCCTAGCCCGCAGCCAGGTCCTCTTGCAACATCGAAAGAAGGCCTGGGCTGAGGGGACTGCGACTTCCTCCTCTTGGGCAGGAAAAAGAGGAGGTTGATAACCCAGACTGCACTGAAACGGTGAGAGGCCAGTGAAAGCAGTAGGTAGTGAGTTGTGTGCATATTCGATCCACGGCAACATTTGACTCCAGGAGAGTGGATCATGGGAGGTCATGCAACGGATGACTGTCTCAAAGTCTTGGTTGGCTCTCTCAGTCTGGCCGTGGAGAACTGGGGACTGCGATCTGAAACAATATCCGTATGGAGGCCGTGGAGGCGAAAGACATGTTTGATAAGCAACTCAGCCATCTCTTTGGCTGAAGGGAGCTTAGACAGAGGGACAAAGTGAGCAGCCTTAGAGAAACGATCGACAATGGTCAGGACAGAGGTTTGGCCCTTGGATTCCGGGAATCCTGTGATGAAGTCCAATGCAATATGGAACCAAGATCTGTGAGGAACCGGGAGTGGTCATAGAAGGCCGATCCCATAGTTCCTCTCGGAAGCAGAGAGGTGACAGGAAAAGAAGCAACAACAGTGTACCTTGCCATCAGTTGGTGACCTTTGGGAGAGGATGGGTGCCGAGGTGAATTGGGTCTTGAGCTCGGAGAAAGCCTCCTCTGCCTGATTAGCCCACTGGAAGGGGTTCTTAGAAGAAGTGAGAGAGGTGAGAGGTACTGCCACCGAGCTGTAGTTCCTGATGAACCTGCGGTAAAAGTTGGGTTGTTGATGTTGGCCAATTGGTTACCTCTACTTTGGCTGGATCCATTTAGATCTAAGACGGTGTGATAATAAACCCAAGAAAGGTGGTTGAACAGCGGTGAAATTCACACTTCTCTGCTTTAAAGTAAAGCTGGTTCTCTAGGAGTCTTTGAAGGACTTGGGGGATGTGCAATTTATGCTCCTCCAGAAACCTGGAGAAGATTAAGATGTCATCCAGATAAATGAACACAAAGATGTTCAGAAAATCCCTGAGTACGTCATTGACCAGTAATTGGAACACGGCTGAAGCATTAGCTAGACCAAATGGCACTACCAGGTATTCGATGGGGTGTTGAATGCAGTCTTCCACTCATCCCTCTCCTTGAGTCTGACTAGGTGATAAACATTGCGTAGATCGAGCTTTGTAAAAACATTGGCCCCTTGCAGAAGATCAAAGGCCGTTGACATTAGGGGGCGCGGATATTGATTCTTGATGGTGATTTTATTCAAACCATACTAATCAATACATGGCCGTAGCATCTTGTCTTTCATAGCCACAAAGAAAAACCCAGCCACAGGAGGGGAAGACGAAGGACGGATGATTCCAGCAGGAAGGGACTGTGAGATATATTTATCCATGATCTCCCTTTCCTTGGAAGATAGCGAGTATAACCTTCCCCTGGGAGGCGTCGTGTCTGGAAGAAGGTCAATGGCACAATCATAGCGTCTGTGGGGTGATAGTGAGAGGTCTCATGACTTATTGAAGACCTAAAATCTTAAAAAATCTGTGTAGTCAAGAGGAACAGCTGAGAGGTCGGGAAGTCTTTGTTGGTGGAAGGTGTTATAGGCAGATAGTGAGCTGAGTTCAGACAGGACGTTAAACAAGAGGGACTCGATTCCTGAATGGTGGTCTTATTCCAATCTATGCAAGGATTGTGACGGATCAGCTAGGAACGTCCAAGAACCAGAGGTGGGAGGGCGTGGCACATGACCAGGAAGGTGAGGTCTTCGGTGTGGTTGCCAGACACCTGTAGGGTTACCGGGACCGCGCAATGGGTAATGACAGACAGGGAGGTGCCATCGAGGGCCCGAACGGCCAGTGGGGTGTCGAGGGAGTACATTGGGAGATTGAGGTCCCTTACCTTAGACACAGAGATGAGATTCTGGTCCAAACTTAGTCGATTAGTGCAAAGACCTTGTGAGATTTGCCATGTGATACTAGGATGGCCGGCAGAAGTGGGCATTGGCTAGGGAAAAGGTTATGGTTTGGCCGTTTCAGGGTCCCTAGTCTCACCGAAGGGGTTTGGCTTTTAACGGGCATTGGAGACAGTAGTGGCCGGGTTGCCCACAATAAAGACAAGAACCAGAATAAAGCCTTCGCTGGTGCTCCTCCAGGGAGATCCGTGTCTGATTAACTTGCATGGGTTCTGGGTCAGAGCAAGTGGCTGGCAGAGAAAGAAGATAATCAGGTGGCTGAGGTGGAGCTGAAGATCCGGGTCTGGCAGAGAAAGAAGATAATCAGGTGGCCGAGGTGGAGCTGAAGATCCGGGTCTGGGGAAGGATGCCGGTTGGGTTCAACATCTCCGATTCAACCGAACTTCTATGCGTCCTGCAAGCTCCATGAGGCTGTTAAGATCGCTGGGCAACTCCTGGACAAGCAGGTGATCCTTGACCTCCTCAGAAAGACCATGAAGGAAGGAGTTGTAGAGAGCTTAGGGGTCCCAAATGGTGGATGCAGCCAATGTGCGGAACTAGATAGCGTAATCATACGTCGAATTGGTGGAAGTGAAGTAGCGGAAAAAGGCATGGGAGGGATTATGACCTGGATGTGCTAGGCTATCACCATTGTCCATTAACACCTACTGTAGCAATTTGGGTAATGTGAAATTATAGGTTAGTATTGAAGTAGCTGAAGTATTCAACTTGCATAAGGATAATACTTTCTGGGTGCATGATGAATTATTTTCACACATGAACAGGACACCTGACCTAAATGTCATTAAAAGTCTTTGATATGTTTTGGGGAAGATTTGTATACAATAGTTTAGTAAAAATTAATACAACTCTGCATGGAAATAAATGTTGACATTGCATAAGGTTGTTGAACCAATCCTACAGTGAATGAACACTGCAATCTAAACTAAAAGTGGTCAAAAACATCATTTTTTTTTTCTTTTTTTTTGGCCAGGCAGTGCTGAACGAGAAGTCTCTGCAGTAAAACTAATGGTCTGTAAATAAAGAAAACAGATTATTTATGAATGCAGTAACAGCTAGCAGCTAGCAAAACCAGCAAAGAGTCTAATCTGTATCGCTCTCGTCTGCAGTTAGAATTGTGTACTTATTTGACAGCACACTGAGCTTAACTTAACAGCATTATCCTTTTTTTTGACTTTGGGTTAAAGTTGTTTGCAAGAAGAGACATTTAAAGGTAAATTCATGAAGGATGATTTATGGGGCAGAAACAGCAGCATTTAATGGCCTGAACTTGTCGTTGTGACCTCCATTAAAAGCGCCTTTGATGGATTCATTTTCTTAGCTGTTCTAGGACTAAGAGGGTAGAATTTTTCATTTTAGTATTTTGAATAGAGCTTTAAGATATGAAGGTGATGCTGTTGTTATGACTCATTTATGACCTGACCATAAGAGTTTCTCTATAATTCTTTAATTTTAGATAAATGTGCATTTCTTAGCCAGATTAGTTACAGTATAAATAAATATATTTTTTTAAAGCATGTACAAAATTTTTTTTTTCCTAAGTAGCTTTCAACCGCTTATTATCTAGATTTGGCCTTTTTCAATCATGCAGCACCACACAGTGTCGTTTTTCAAACATGAAAATAAATGTACAGTAAGACCTTTTGGTATCTGCAGTACAGCAGTGACCAAAAGTATTGGGACAAGTTACATTTTTACCCCCGGGATCACAGTATCAGCGGTATAGAAAATGATCCATGGGAGAAAATGAACCATGCCCTAACTTTGATAGACAGAGAGAGATAGAGAGAGAGAGAGTAATTTTGTCATTAGATATTTATTTCTCTATGAAAAAAAAAAAAAGATATTGTAATGTAACAAACAAAATAAACATGTTGGACAGTAAATTAAACCAGTGCAAATAACATTAAAGCAACAGTCTTAAATGTCACCCATGTTATTCCATGCACTTTTTTACTTATAATAAATAAGTTCACATTATAAGACAATTTATTTTTGATGGAGTCACTGAGTTTGGACTGACCAGATCCAGCATTGGAACTTGCTTTATCAATTGTAAATGAGATTTCTAAAGAGATATGACATTATCATTCATATAATGACCAGAAACAGTGTCAGCTCCTTATAAGTCGTGAGAGATATCTATGGTAGATTTGTGAGGGATGATTTGTGCAATAGAAGCCTTTCTGGCAGCCTTTAATTAACAGATTTTGTCCTCTATTAACACACACTCACTTATCGTCTATACCGCTTAATACTGTATACTGCATGAAGGTGTGCCTGGAGCCTATCTCAGCAGACTTAGGGCACAAGCCAGGGTACTGTACATCCTGGACAGGGTGCCAAGCCACTGCAGGCCACACACACACACACACACACACACACACTATGGGAAATTTAGGAATGGCAAGTAGTCTAATCTGCATGTCTTTGGACTATGGGAGGAAACTAGAGTACAACCAAGCACAGTACTTTTAACAGTTTTAACCTCACTGTTAAATGTATTGTTGCTGGTCTTTTGCCAGAGCTGACCATCTGACAACAACTTGGCTCAGGTTTTACATTGAAGGCCCTTCCTGATACAACTCTCCCAGTCTATCCAGATTTGAGACCAGCACTAATGATGGACTGCATCTCAAAGTTTTCATAAATCCTAACATAATTGGTCATGTTAACAGCTTCTAATTCTTTACTTAGAAAAAAATCTACAAAAGCATTTTTAATTGCTACATCAATAAAACAGTTAAATCTGTTAATAAAGATTCCCAACACTTCAACTCATGATTTAGTGAAAATCCTTTACGTTTTTAATAATGCATACTAATCTATATTCATATGTGGATAAAACATAGCTGCACAGTTTTCTTTAAGCCAGATGAAGGGTACTTTACTGTATGTAAAATGTCGCAATAACTCCTTATAAATTGCTAACAACAAAATGGACCTTCATCTTGATTTAATAATTTCATGCTCTACCATGTTCTTGAATGTATCTGGGTGATTGAGAGGGTGTTACAGTATGTTTTCCTTTTACCGCTGAGCACTGTCTGCAGCTTTTTGCTGAAAATTAATCCATGCATGAAATAACACATTTTCTGACAAAGTAAATCCAAATAAATAAATAAATAAATAAATAAATAAATAAATAAATAAGATGCTGTCCTAAATCACTAAATAACTTCTTGTAACTCTTATTAGTTTTTCCTATTAAAATTATTTTCAAAATAAAATTAAAAAAAAAGTTTTCCACAGTCATCTTTAGTGTCTGTAAGATTATTGCTGCTCGTTAGAAACATTTTGGGACACAATTAAAGCCTCAGAAGGCAGTCACATTGGCAGTGCTTATAATGATGCAAGTTCAACATCTTGTAATGAAAAGAACATCAAGGTCATTCAGTGCAATGGTTCCCAACCTGGGGTGCCAAGGATCACAGGGTGTGTCTGGGCTTTTGCTTGCTCTGAGGCTGTAAGGTTGTTGGAATTAGATTTGCCCATGTTAAATAAGACAATAATTACATGTTTACAGTATAATTAAAAGTCTGCATAAAATGATTAAATAGATCAATTTATTGTTCTATTTTGTGTATCTGGGCTAGATTGGGATGGGTTAGGGTGGGTTGGGGTGGAGTGAATTGTTGCAAGGGTACAAGCAGGGGGTGCTCTTAGTAAACAAAAAGTTGGGAACCAATGATTTAGTGCACCCTTATAAAACTTAAGCAGATATTATTTTAGAACTCTGTAGTTCCAATTATTAAAGTTAAAACACATTGTATTTAACCTTGTTACTTTCAAAGAAAAAGAAGCCTTTGTTGCTATTATACAGTACAACATGATTAGGATTGCAACTTTTAAAATGGTGAAATTGCAAATAAGCCTGATCTACGTATACATGTCAGCTGTACTGTAATATATATTTTATGATAACAGGGTGGTGTTGAATTCTGCATTTTGGTCAGAGATTGTCTGTTTATTTATTTATTTATTTATTCAACAGCAGCATGACTTTTGTCCATTTGAAATCACAGTTTAACATTTATGCTAACATGATATTGGTTCAACAGTAACAACTTACGCAAGGACTAGTATAATGGACACTTCACCACATTAACTCTAATGTCTCTGAGTTGCAAGTCTAAGTCAATTCTTAACTGGAGTACCTACCAGTCTCAGGTCTTTGTACGGCCAGTCTAAGTCAAGTCTCTAAGCTAAATGCTGAGTCAAGTCTCCAGCCTAGGAGCGACCATTTCAAGTCATGTATTAACTCTCTAAGCTGACGCCAGAGGGAAGTTTCAAACCGCTAATATGCAAATATGAGTAAAGTCTCAAGTCAGTGAGCTGAAAGTACAAGTCACTTTGCATTGATGTGCAAATCTTTAATTAGTCTGTTCAAATCATATTTCAAGTTTTTAACTTGAAGTCAAAGCCAAGGTAGGAATAAGATTTCCATCCACCTGGATGTCTTATAATTCACTCTCAATCTATAATTTCTTGTTGTTTTCAATAAAGTCTTATTATTACAGGCTTCAATTCAATTCAAGCAGCAGTGACCTGTAGACACATTTATGTGCCCTTTTTCAGACAGGAGGTATAATTTGTGTCCATGGTAAAATGTGGTCTTTCTTTTAACGAAAAAGACACGAAGTAAGATCTGAAATCAATGATTGTGACAAACCTTTGGTGGGTGTCACATGATTTTAATAGAGAGGTTTATGAGTGACCAAGTCATGTCTGAAGTCTCTGAGCTGATGCCCGAGCTAAGGTTTAAGTCTTTGAAGTGCAAGTGTGAGTCAAATCTCAAGTCTTAGATCTGAAAGTACAAGTCAAGCCAAGGTAGGCATAAGATATCCATCCACCTGAATCTTTTATAATTAATTCCCTATCTCTAATTCCCCCTTGTCTTACCTTAAGCCTCAATCATTCCAGTCATGCCTCAGTTTTTTAAGTTTAAGCTTGAGTTAAGACTCAAGTCTCTGTGGTGCAAATCTGATCCGACTTTCAAGTTTCTGAGCTGTAAGGCCCAATCAAGCCTCAAGTCTCTGAGCTGCATGAGTTATACAACAACAACGATTTTTTTTTGTTCTGAATTAAATTGCAGGATGGATGGGTACCTTCTGAAAAATGTAGCACACTTCAGATTTCAGTCTGATTCTCCATGGCAACTACATCTGCCAATTTCCTCACCCTCTTTAAGTCATGTCTATGTCAGTCCTTATTCCACTTCAAGATTAAACAGCCTAGTAAAATTTTGGTGACCTTTGTACTGTCAAAGAGGTTGACATTTGGGTGCTGATGAACCATGACTGTTTCTTAAAGAGCAACAGTAACACAACCTCAAGCGGTGCTGTTGAGGTGGATTGACGTAATAGCTTATCTGACCACAAAATGACAGCAATGTCCTGAAGGAAAAGATCAAGAAACTAATTAATATTTAAAAATAATAAAAAAAAAATGTTTCATTAACAAAAAGGTATAAGCTTTCATTTTATTTTCTCAAATGTCACATTATTCTGGCTAAAGATCCTTGCTATGTTTTACGGAGACCCTAAAGGGACATGAGTGGAAAAAAAAACTTTGGAGGAAAAAAATATTTCACCTTGGAAAAAAAAATGACAGGGGGAAAAAATGTGGGGCAAAAAAAAACAAGCAAGGTAAAAAAAAAATGCAAGGCCGAAACAAAAAAATGCAAGGCAAAAAAAAAAAAAAAATTGGAAGGCAAAAGAAAAAAAAAAAAAAATGCGAGGCAAAAAAAAAAATTAAGCTAGGAATTTTTTTTTCTCTGAAAAGTTCGCGAGATCTCGCAAAATGTTTGCGAGATCTCTCAATATACTCGGATATACTCGGATATTGTTAAACAGGCATGGAGAAAATTACTGAGTAGAATTATGAATAGCTGAGTTTTACGGAGCCCCTAAAGGGACATACGGGTGGGAAAAAAAAAACCTTTGGAGGAAAAATAAATTCCCGGCAAAAAAAAC
>JAOVVB010233543.1:0-10138 GCA_028570985.1 Heterobranchus longifilis
GAGACTAATGTGATGCACTTTTTACTGGCCTCCCGAAAAACCAAAACCACAATTTATCCCTGGTCTATAGTGCTTTAGTTTTTTATCCTAAACTTAACCACACACAGTCAGGATATCTCAGTGTCTTCTGCTTCAATCTTCACACAATTTTTGGATGTGCAAAAATGCCAGCATGCAGACTAAAATCACTGTGTGTGTGTGTGTGCGTGTGTGTGTGTTCTCTCAGTGTACCACATAGTGTAAAAACGGAGGAGCTACTAACAGTTGGAAAATGTGCATATTGCATATTTTGGTGCAATGGTACAGCCAGGATGAATGGAGAAAAGAAAAGAGTATTATTTTCTGTTTATTTTCCAAATTGACAGTAAAACTCCAATGTGGTTGGTACAAAACCAAGTCTTTTATAATAACAACAGCAAAAATAATACACTGTCATCAGTATGACAGAGTTCTATTACTCCAACCCTGCAAACCCTACTGGATAAAGTCCAAAATCCATGTAATCAAATTGAACAAGTTGATGAAATGTTGGCATTTTGGAGACACAAGTGACTTCCACCTGACAACAGAAATACGTTTGCAGAGACAAATATGAGCACAGTCACTAAACTGACTTAATCTGCACAAAACATCTCAGTTGAAATTATTTTTTGGCCAAGTCCTGAAAATACCATCAGTGTGTTATCTAAATGCCACAGCGTGTTATTGCACACAGTTTAATGTTAAAAAGTAGCAGCATCAGATGACAGCAGAGCAGCGTGAGTGACACAAATGACACAGAGTGAAATGGCACTGCAGCTCTGTGGACAGACGGTGACCCAGCAGAATGCCAAGTGCTTGAGCTTTGAGCACAAAATGTTCACAGGCCAGAGAGCCGTATGAGTCAATACATTTAATTTCATTACATCGCTCATGCTGGACACGGACAAATGTCTGATTTCCTCTTTTGAGTTCAAAGTTGCAAGAAGAAACACTTTGCCACTGTTTTATTCGGTGTTGATTTGGGATATTATATGTACACTTCGCCACAAATATGTTAGGCCACAACATTATCACATGATTGAATGGGTGTTATCAGTGATTATCAGCCTCATAGATATGGGTTAATGGGCCTGCTCCTGCTGCTAGTAGGTCCAGAAGGCCATTATCAGCCCATTCAATGGGCGACTATATTAATGCTTATTGTTAGGCGCCGCCCTCTAGTGGCCATAAGAATTATGATGGGAGCAAAGGCGGAAGTCAGATGACACCGTATGAAGAGCGTCAAAACTCTGCATAAGCAGGTGTGTGTGTGTGTGTGTGGGGTCCCAAAACCCAGGACTTTCACATCGAGACTGGTGTGTGTCCCGCTTGAAACAACTTTTTAAAGTTATTTTAATAAGTCATTTTAATATCCATCTTTTTTCCGTAATTTTGGTGCCTAAACTTAACAAAACTGATGTAAATGTAGTAATGTAAGGTTGTTGTTTTTTTTCTAAACCTAAACATGTAGTTTCAGCATCTAAACCAAACAAAACTGAAAGTGAAATCTAACAATAATGCGACCGGCTATGAGCTGATAACAGCCTTCTGCACCTTCTAGAAGGTAGAGCATTTCCCTGTTAACCCATATACATACGAGGCTGATAACCACTGATAACATCCATTCAATGGCGTGATAACAGTCAAAATGTGTGGTTAAGCATGCAGCAGTCAAATCCATCGGATCGTATCGAGGCTGATACTGACCTGAAGGAACCGAATACGTCTTCTGGATGTGAGTGGTGACTAGCTACATGTAATCTGGATTTAGCATAGCTGTGATCACACCACCAGACTGTGATACAGACACAGAATACATAGATTTGAATATCTGTGCTCAAAGCATGGCTCGTCCTAGATCTGCAAATGTTGTTTCCTTTGATGCTGTGAAACAAACATCTCTCGTTGTCAAAGGAAACAACAAGGAGAAGACGGAAGTCACATCTCATCAAAGAGTTTCCCACTAGAAAATGAGGAAAAACCCAGACAACAGATTTATATTATTAACCTGCTTTGGAAATTAAGCTGGCCAACATCTGTGTGAGGCTGGCAGTATATGAACTATTAAAGAGAGAATTATTTACAGGGTGTGTTGACTGAGTCCATTCATGCTGCTTTATTTTTCACTCAGTCTTTGCTTTCAGTGTACAGTTAGCTGCCTGTTTATTCAGATCTTGATCTGAGGTGACCTTAAAGAGTGATTTCACTTTTTATCTGTCACCATCAAAACCCATGAAAAATCTTAAACCATCAATGTATTTGTCGGTGAAGATTCTCAGTCATCCAGGTCATGGTCATCACTGAGAGCTAAAGTAGGAAACTGCTTGAAGTTTCTCCAAGACCTTTCATCTCTCATCAGTTCTAAACTGACTAGAGGGGAGTTCAAGAGTTTAACTTCTTTGAGTTGTTGTTCTTGAAAGGGTGTGTCATGTGTCCAACCCACTAAGTGGGCCGTTAGTGTCACCTGAGTCAAGTTGTGAATGGGTCGTTGTGGTCACCTGTGAGTAGTTGGCTAAACTGCCATCCACCCCTGGACTCATGTGATCCTAACGACCCACATGATGACCAACGACTCACAGGTGACCACAATGACCCATTCACAACCTGACTCAGGAGACACTAATGGCCCACTTAGTGGGTTGGACACGTGACACACCCTTTCAAGAACAACAACCCAAAGAAGTTAAATTCTTGAAATTAAATTACATTTCTTAGAACTGATGAAGCCCCTCGGATGAGAGGTGAAACGTCTTTGAGAAACTTCAAGCAGTCCAGTTGCCTACTTTGGTTCCCACCATCAATTTATTTGTGACAATCACAAAACTCTATAGTGTTTTACGGCAGGTTTGGGAAATGTCACAAGCTTACATTGTTGTCAAAAATCCATTAAAACAGCTTTCTTTTTTTTCTTAATATAGCAAGCCAAAGCAATAGGTCATGTCCTCAGTATTGTTTCTGGTGATGTGGGGATTTAGAGTACATATAGTTACAATTTCACATGGTGGGTTCTAATTCTGCTTTGAAACAGCCTTTGAACAATCATGTTAGGAGATAATGTTTTAGTTTTTTTGATTGTTATTATTGGTTAGGGTTAGGAAAAGATTGTATTTGGGTTAAAACTTCAGTACTTCAGTACTTAATTACCAAACCTATGTACATGATGAAATTACACATGATGAAATTTGCAATAACTCAACATTGACTTTTATTTTCAAATGGGACATGAACAGCAGCCTCATGGTTCAAAGTCTAAAAGGCCCTAAACAGAGTTTCTCTGCCTCAATACTACTTCCTGCTTTGCTCCCGTCATAATTACTACAGCCACTGGAGAGCACCGGCTAACAATAAACGTAAATATGGGTGGTAATAAGCTGTTTGCAGAGACGACGGATACAGCTGTTTTTTTTGGTGCGGACGAGGAAACATGCCCACACGAATGCAGCCTCTTGCATTTTGCTCCACTGTCAAAACTTCATGGCAACAGTAGGATTTCAAATGCTAAAAAAATCAATAAATTCAAATCACAAAGGATTCAAATTCTAATATCGAGTGCTGTAGCAGAACCTCTATTATCTGAGAATATAGTGAGCAAGTCCCACCTTTCACTCACAGATACACAGAAGCTGGAAATGATAGCCGTACTGCAGTACATCATAGACATGTATTGTATTCTTTTTCTAGCTGCTTCCGCTGCTTTTCTATAGATTACATAGACGTTGCATTGTGCCTACAGCGAATGCGCTCACCTCCCACTCTGCCTTCAGCTCCGTTCTGCCTCCTCACTGCCACCAGAACTAAATAACAGTGAACAGTAATGGAAAAAGTGAAAACAGTCCCATTAAACTGGTAATTAGCTGCGTGATAAAGTCACAGCACGACAAAACTGCAGAGCATGTGTTGTTGAACATGATTGATGGCATTAGTCAAGGCAGAACTGTGTCTTTGTGAGCTCTTTGTTAATGGATTTTGGGGACTTTGGGAGGTAAGGAGAACCTGCTGTAGTAGTGTTTTTTTTTTTTTTTTTTTTGCACTAATGATGATAGGAAAGAAGTGACACGGGTGTCATCCTCTGAAATACCTTTAAACGTGTCTCGTCTGTGGAGACAGGACGCAGCCTAGCCAACCACGGCTAATCTGCAGCTTAAGTGAAAAAAAAAAGAAAAAAAAAGAGAGTTGCGGAGGAATGTCCACATTTGTCTTTTTCACTCATTATCATAATGTCACTCTTAATGTGACACACTGCTCTGCTGTCATCAGAAAATCTGCCACATGATGCGACCCCTCAAATGCACCGTCTGACAGCCGCGTCGCATTAGTTTCCCTGCCGTACCGTCAGTCAGTGGAGGTTATGTTGAACGCCAGGCGTGCCCCGCGCTTCAGCCTAATTACAGACCTCAGCTGCGAGAAAACGGCCGACTTTGATTGCCTTCTTTTCACCTTCCCTCGTCCCTGTGATTGTGCTTGAAGCCGCCCAGCCTGGTGGGCGACATCGTATCAGAAGTTTCAAACGTGACTGTGGCTGAGCCGAGCTGACCTTGCTGAGCTTTTTTTTTTTTTTCCCAAAACCATTTCCTTCCCATCATTCCCTTTGATAATTGACATTTCATCTGGGAGCCGCGGGAGAGATTATCTTCTGGACAGGGAGCACAATTAAGCACTATTACTGTCATGTTGGCAGTGTGCTCTGCCTCTCCAGCCTAAAAAAAAATCACGTTCTCATACAACAAAACCGCATTCTCAATTATATTTCTCGGAGAAACGTGTTTTCTTCCAGATTGCGTTTGTTTTTGACGTATTACAAAAATCGAAGTCAGCGGAAAAAAACCACGTGGGTCGAAGGTTGGTGCGGACGGATGGATCACAGAAACACAGACCAAATACTAACATTATTTAATACATGTAGTTATTACATTTTATGTTTTAACCCAAGACACAATCTTTTCCTAGTAGTTTTGTATCAATTCACGACATTAAAAGAGCCGTTTGGAACTGCGAACGTAATCCAGAAGAAAATAACACATCATCGAGAATGCAGTTTAGTTGTATGGGAACATCATTTTGTTCTCTACATAGGTTAGTTTAATAAAGGCCCTCTACTTTTTTTTTTTTACCTTCCTGCTGTATTAGGGAGCGATAGATTTATTTTTGTGATTACAGCCATCTGTTTCTCAGATTGAGACACTGGAAAAAGCAAGACTTTTGGCTGCTACATTTACAAATAATTTCCCACTGACTGAGCATGTGGACTCACAGGGTGTTTGAGATTTTATGTCCAGATGATGACGTCTCGTAACAGTGCTGCGAACCAGAAAAGTGCATCCATCACCCTATAAAAATCACCCAAGGTTCTATCACAGTCGAAAAACTGGAGTACCTTGTTTCATTTAGGAAGAGTCTGAGATTTTGTTTCTTGAGCTGGTGCCCGTCATCTCGACAAAAGTGTCCAGTTGAGTCGTATTGACTTAACTGGACACTTTTGTGTCCAGTTTTTGTGTTGTGTACAAAAAGTAGGATTTGTAATGTGGCTAACGGAGATGCAAATTGTGGTTTTTCTCTCCCGATACTGATTCAGATCACTCAATATGGGGTGGCTGCCAATACTGATTCCCAATCCTGCACCAGTGCTCAAATTCAAATTCTATATTCCTCACTACATGGAACTAATTTTTATGTCTCTGCGCCTTATGTTTAAGCATTATGTTTTCGGATTGTCTGTCTGTCCGTTCATCGCATTGTGATATCTCAGGAATGCTTGCAGGGAATTTCTTCAAATTTAGCACAAATATGCAGTTGGACTCAAGTATGAAGTGATTATATGTTGGTGTCAACAGTCACTATGACCTCGCATAACACATTTTACTCAAGAATTCATACACTAAAATTTCACACAAATGTCTTATGATGAAGTGACATTTTATATCCAAAATGTCAAAGGTCGTCTTCACTGTGACATCATAATGTTCTGAAAAAAACCGTGGCCATTATTCAATGTCATATTGATTATACTCCCAAATGGACGTATACACGGACGGCAGCTGCAGACACTACGGATGTGTAGTAATTCTGTTTTAACTATGCACTTGGAGGAAGCGTTCCACGGATCGTTACGCTAACCGCATGCGGCGTAGTGGCTGTGCAGACACAGAGCCTACGCATACAGCCTCTAATGATGACATTTACATCCCACACACACCTACCGGGATAGATTTCTATTTTATTGTTGCTATATTTATAGATTCATCCACTAACAATGGACTTTCTATTATCTCGGTGTTGAAGCCCTTTTTTGATGATCTGTGGACTTTGTCCATCATCTGTTTGTGCATTTAAATTTTGTATGTATTTGTATATACTTTTCTTCTTAAATGTTTATCCTATTTATTATTTCTGCTAATATAAGATTGTATATGGCTATTTGATCTTTGTATTGTGGTTACCTGATATTATGTGGTTACCATGACATTTATCGTTAGCCTGACATTATTATTATTATTATTATTATTATTATTATTATTATTATTATTATTATTAGTAGTAGTAGTAGTATTGTCATAATGGAAGATATTATTTTGGACATGATTTTAACTTTTACTATATTAATGCTATATGCTTGTATATATACTGATGCAATTGATGCCCATTATAGATTGTGATAAGTCCATTTGATAGCGGTAAGTGCTTTCTAATAGCCCTTATGTACACACACTGTGGGACTAATTGCCTCACAACTCACAATCCCTGATGGGCCTCACCTAAAGAGTTGTTTTTTTTATATATGTTTGTAACATTCATTGTTTTCTCCGTTTTACCCGATGAAGGTCTAAGGATGGAAAGCTTGTATCCTAGATATCCTAGCGTGCAGGAATGATCTTTTGGACATTTCCTCCCATGCAACTGTCCGAAAGAAACTGAAGATGTGCACCAGCCTTCACAGTCTACACATAGATGTTAAAGACTGAAATGAGTTCAACACGCTCACTTCCTCATCGCCCTCAGCGGAGTTCTTTGTGAAACACATATGCAGAGTGAAAGTCATCGACGTACAGAGGCGAGTGGGAATGTGCCAGAGAGATATTGTGCTGCAGCAAACCCCTCTCAACTGTGGAAAAGTGCGATTGGTTACACATCCATTCAGCCGGGGCGCTGATCAACCGGCGTATGTTCATTAAATTCTGCAGAGCTAATTAGAATCTATTTGACATCCGCGGGGAGACATTTGCACAGCTTGCAGAACTGCACAAACAATTCACGGACACAAGCAGCCATGCACACTGCAGGCATTTTAAAAAAAAGCCGTTACAGCACCAAGGTATACGTAAATAAAGCATGTGAATTTACTCCGCTTGAAATGTCTCATTAGCCATAGCTGTGCATGTAATGAAAGCACTTTCCCTAACCTTTATTGATCACCATAGAATCATTTCATATGGCACAGCAGCACAGAATGGAAATGTATTTATCATCACGAAAATAGCTTCTTATTACATCTAGCCTGCTATATAACACGATATGAATATAAGATGGTCAAATAGGAATTAAAAAAAAAAAATCACTCTCTGCATTGTGTTTATCATTGCATTGAAGTTGGAAGACAAGCCAATAACTTTTGCTCTAAAGGTCATAGACACTTGGAAGTAGCCTCCACCCTGAGGGTGTTCGGGGGCGCCTGATCGACTGGTAGCATTTCACACCAACACACTGAGGCAGCCACCCGTGATGTCATCTTGGACATACTTATACCCAAGATCTCAATGCATGAAAAAACATGTTTTTACCTGTAGTGTCTCCGTAATCTATTGAAATGAATTGGGGTTATTCAGGTGATTATGAGAGAACACGGCAGGCAGAAAGAGTGTCACAGTGGGAATAGTCGGTGGCACCCTGGTTGTTTGCTTTGTTGCTTTTCACGCTACATTGTGTCATATTGTGCTTGATGAACGCACCTCAGCGAGCACCATTCAAACGCAGTCCAGTATGAGTGTGCAACGGGCGCAAACCCGGGACGAATCACCTTGAAAAACAAGCCGCAAACTTGTTTTGTCACATTCCAGTGCGGAGTGTGATGCTGAGATCCCGCGGCGTGTGACTCCCTGAGTGTTTGTCACTTCATAAATGTCAGCGGAGTTGTCAAACTCCGACCATGTGTCAGTCCGAGTCATGGCTACTTCCTTTTTTCCTCCTCCTTTCCTTAACTTCTATCCGTGACGACCGTCGGGGCCCGGGGCAGGGCTGCTGCAGCTCCGACACCCACATCATTAAAAGCCTCATCATCGAGGGCCTTCCACGTGACGGTGCGCGCTCACACATGGGCTGTTAGGAGACTGACAGGCCCGATATAGAATCTCTGACTGCTAACAGCTAGCGAGGACAAATCAAATCCGCACCCACGTGTCTGCCTGGTACAGGAAAAAAAAAAAAAAGTCCAACAGGGTGTGTTCCCCTCCAAAATATTCCATCTTTTCTCTGCCTTTGCCCCTGATAACACTCTCAGCCCCTCCCGTCATGAGGCTGAGTTGAGTGGGGATGTCAGCCTCCTCTTAGTTTTCCAAATTGCTCCCGGAACCTAGCCAGCCATGGCGGATCTGCATTCGGCAGAGGACGGAATGAGGGCACACGGAGAGGAATAAGTTTCCAAAATGAAACATGTAGATGTTTCTTTGCATGATGGCCCCCGGGAAACAGGCTTTTTAAACAGGGTGAAGGAGTCACTTAGTCATACCGGCGGATAAAAGCCGACCTTCAGGATACTCACGCAAGGACGGGGATTTCCAATCATTTGATTATCACTGCACCAATGTACAGTATGTGGGCTTTCTTACATGTAATGGAGCCTCTTTGCTCGTCAAAGAGGCTCCATTTGCACTTGAATTAATAGCAAAAATGAGAATTTAAATCAAAGTCTGAACTGCACACATCAGCGGTGGGAAGTAACCAAGTACAATTACTCTAGAAATGTATATTGGGAGCATATCTATGTTCTCCAGCTCAATAGTATCTTTATATGACACATTAAGGAGATCTTTCAAACAATTTTATGATCCCAGCAATGTTTTTCACTACGTCAAATGTTCAATGGATGTTTCCTGCAGGTCGATAAGGCCGACTGATGTTATAGTCCCCAATCTGCCCTCAAATTTGAGGGCAAGACAGTTTTCTTGACTTCAGACATTGATATCTCCACAGTGGCTGAACACATTTTTACCATTCAAACTGCATTTGAAATGTCCATCTCCTTTCGTTTTTGTTTGTTATTTGAACTGCCAAGATAGCCCGTACCTATCATTTACAATGATAGTTTATACCAAGAGACACATGCTCAAAACTCAACACAAGGCGTGATGACTGCCTGTATATTACCGTACAGTCAGTGCCATACTTCAAATATTTTCTGTTTTCTTCCTTTTTGTTCCCGCTTTTTGCCTTTTCTTCCTTCCTGTAGGCCAGCCTGAGCCCACAAAATGGCGAAAAAAAGTTATTTCGAAACCTATCCAAGCAGTTTTGTTGCCAGAACATACATTTTGTTTGATTTCACAACCATGTCTTTGAAACTGCGAACGTACTGAAGCGTCATAGTTTGACACGTAAAAATGGCATCAAGGGTTCGTGAAAGTGTCCATATGTGCGTTAAGGGCACTATATGACACGCGAAAAGCTTAGTTGACATGACACATGAAAAGTGGTTTGCTATTTATAAACTTTCAGATCACATTTGACCATTTTAACTTTTCAAGGAAATCTTAAAGGAAAGATTTGACGGCAACGCTTTGACTTAAGTTCAATATCTTTCTTGAGTGGCATTGATACTTTAACATCTAAGGTCTCTTTCTTACTCAACATCTCAAAACTTTACACTTGTCATTGTGAGGAAACGGCAGGCAGCAATGAGGGAAATTGGCGGAAATTTGAGTGTGCAGCAGCGGCCGGGGAGCTGGCAGCGAGGCTTAACAAGCTCTCTGCTCTGACCCCAGCTGTGCCCGGCCCATTCCTCGGACTCCTCAGCCAGCCATGGCGGACATATTGCAGGGGTGTATGATGTGTGACAGAGCTGTCACAGGTATCAAGTCTGTGTGCGGCAAATCCACCGACTGTGGCGAGGAGCGCGGGGAGGACAGGCGGG
>JAOVVB010233544.1:0-10138 GCA_028570985.1 Heterobranchus longifilis
AGAAAGAAAGCAAACAAGAAAGAAAGAAAGAAAGAAAGCATGAAAGAAAGAAAGAAAGAAAGAAAGAAAGAAAGAAAGAAAGAAAAAGAAAGCACGAAAGAAAGAAAGAAGTCAAGAAAAAAGAAAGAAAGCACAAAAGAAAAAAGAAAGAAAGAAAGAAAGCAAACAAGAAAGAAAGAAAGAAAGCATGAAAGAAAGAAAGAAGGCAAGAAAAAAGAAAGAAAGCACGAAAGAAAAAAGAAAGAAAGCAAGCAAGAAAGAAAGAAAGAAAGAAAGAAAGAAAGAAAGAAAGAAAGAAAAAGAAAGAAAGCAAACAAGAAAGAAAGCAAGAACCCTCCTATGTCAAATATGGTCTGAAAAATATACTGAGAAGTCTGGGAAGTTGAGTCTGGATAAGTCTGGAATTTTAAAATGGAAAATGTGTAGGAACCCTTTAATTTTTACTAATTAATCTTGACTATGTTCACCAATTGTGCCCTCGTATCCCCCTCCAGTTTCCAGGCTCTGTACAGTTACGTGCCGCAGAACGAAGACGAGCTGGAGCTGCAGGAGGGAGATCTCGTCAGCGTCATGGAGAAGTGCGATGACGGCTGGTTTGTCGGTATGTGCCCGCAGGCCTCGGGATGCATTCCTCAGAGACGCCGTCACACTCGCTGTGCCGCATTAATCCATACAGGGTTTCTGCAGAATGACAGCAAAGGACTGTACGCGTGCAATGTGCATGCTCATTGCAGAAGTCATTTTCATCGTGTCACATCCTTCCATATAGGGTTTCCTAAGAATGACAGCAGGGGATTGAGTGCAAAGTGCATGCACAGAGCATGCACTTAATTTTAGACATAGCTTAAAGGTATTATGTGAAGCAATTTATATGTATTCATCACTTTGTATTGACAATGTGTGAACGGATTGTAACATAAGTTAAACAGCCTGGCCTTTAACAGCCTGTAGATTGATTTCTATGTAAAGGAATCCGCATTAGCCTGGCATCGCCACACCATTTTGCAAATGCGTATTAGTCTGGAACCTCTCAGTTCATTTTCCTTTTCCGAGGGCCGCAGACCAAAATGGCTGGATAGACCTGCAACCAATCAGAGCAACCAAACGTGTGACGTAGCGCAGAGCGACACCTGCAAGTTGGGGCGTTACTTGATCTGTTTTCAAGCAGGGAAACATATGGTTGCCTAGTCACAAACTTTCTCAAATTACAGCTAAACAGTACATTAAAATGTGAAAACATATGAGGTGAGAAATATTTGATCAGCACTTTGACAGTTTGATCTGAGTTTTCGTGAGCCTGGTGCGCTGCGCTGGACGGACCTACAGGACGGTGACGTTCCTCTCAGACATCATCTTAAACCCGCCTCATATTAGATATTATAAAGGTTGTGATTGTTCCACTCAGGACCAGGTCGGCTGGAAATCTGTCTGAACAGGAGAGTGGCCAAACGTATCTGCCAGAGCAAATGAAACATTTGGTGGGATGATTTTGCCGGGAAAATCCAAAAGATGTGCACTCCTAAGCTCCCCTGCAGCACCAACAGTGTGCAACACTAACTAACCCATAGAAATTTAATTTAATTTCTATGAGCTAACTGTAGCTTAGAATTGGAGTCCGCTAACGTCAACAAACTTTTTCATAGTTCTTAGAACAGCTTTTTGATGGACTTTTTTAGCTCCTATTTCAGAGTAGGAACTGTAAGGAACCGCGAGTGATGTAATGCAGCACAAAACAACAAAGAAAACAGACAAATGGACCGACGGGGAAGTCCAGACTTTTCTGAACATTTATGCGACGGGGGGAACAACAACATGATTTTGACTCGTTACAGCAAAAAGCTGGCCGGCTTAACATTACGTCACTCCAGCTTTTCAGTGCACTATGGTGCAAATGCAAACAGAAAAAAATCCTGTGAAGGGATGTAGTTCTCAGTGCGAGAGTCCTCAGGACTGTTTGGTCTGAAAACAACCTATTAATAAAAAGTATTTTCTGAAAATGACACACAGTACCTTTAAATACATTATTTTTGTACTAAAATCAAAGTAATTTTTGCCTTTAATCTGAGAAAGAATCGTTTGGCTTTCTTTTGCCTGATCCGTGTTTCTCTTTCTTTTTCTCTGCAGGTACCTCGAAGAGGACGAAACAGTTTGGGACTTTCCCTGGGAATTACGTGAAGGAGGTGAAACTGTAAAGATATCTAATCTGGCTGTAACACATGGTTGCCTGTCAAGCTTGGGAAGTCATTACTATCGCGCATGGCTGTTGGTTAGCATAGTCATTTAGCCGGGCGAATCCATTTTGTCTGGGAAAGTGATCGTTCGGCCTGAGGTATGTCAAAGTGCACGGGGAGGCGGAGACAGAGACGGCTCACTGCCCAGACCTCAGTTTGGTGTACACCTTGACCACATTTTACACACTTCTTGACAGAATTCGTCCGTTTCCACGTGTGGAATTTCTCCGTGAAAACCTACCACAAAGTAGCTTTTATTGTACAGATAATAGCTTCCATCTTGTAATTTTACAGAACACGAGTGTTTACGTAGCAGCACGGTGTGGAGGCCGGCAGCAGAGCAGTGTACGGATTAAAGAGTGGATCTTATTACCTGATCTGGACTTTGGGAGGATTCAGAATGTATTTTTATGGGACGTGTTGGTTGGAGCCGTTTGTCATGAGCTACCTTTCAGGACCAGAGGTGTTTTTTTTTTATCATGATTAGTGAAGTATGATGCAAACCATGCTTCCAAAAGAAAACCTTCAGTGTTTGGATGAAATTTAATGTGGTGGCGATTCTTGGACTCTGTCCAACAGACAGTTTTCCTCAGTTTAGATTTGAGAAAACGACTTAAATTCAGTGAGTTTAAATACGTATGTATGTTGCCCCTTTAGAAACTGGTCTGTTTTACTTTCTGTTACATTTTATGAATCATCATAAAGTCAGTATTTGAAGAACATCACAACATTCAGTGTAACCCGAAAGCTTTCGATACCGGTTCAGTATTGCCTTCATTTTCTATCCAACGGTTGTTATACAACAGTTATTACGAAGTCACGCTCACGACGAGAAACTCGGCAAACTGAAGTGTGCTCTTCTCGTTTTCCCAGTTACCACAGCAAACACAAATACAGGACACGTGGCCTGTGCTGCCTGTCTGATAAAAGTGAAGGTAAACTGTGTATATGCGCATCCTATATTTTCAGAATCTATTTATTTGTCCTTTTTTACCTCTAAACTGTGTTTGCTGATGGATGATGCCTGTAAGGTAGCTGGTGGTAGACGCCTGGCTCCGGCGCAACCACAGGACAGGCGTGGTAGCACTTAACTTCCTGTTTGGTCATTTAGGAAGAGCTACGGAAGCCCTGAGAGGCAAGTGAGGAAAAAAAGTTCTGTGATCCATTTTCTATGTCTGATCTAAATTGTGTTCTCTCCTTTGTTTATGACTTAAGAACAGATGAAAGAGCTTTCTAAGTTCCTTAAATTATTCTTTTTCCTCTGAGAAAAAAAAGTGTTGCTAGGTGAAAAAAAAAAAGTTTTGCTAGGTGAAAAAAAAAAAGTTTTGCCAGGTAAAAAAAAAGTTTTGCTAGGTGAAAAAAAAAAGTTTTGCCAGGTAAAAAAAAAGTTTTGCCAGGATCATTTTTCTAAGTTACCTTTTTCATGTATGAAAAAAAGTGGGGAATTTTTTTTTTTTTTTTTTGGTTTGTTGTTGTAATACTCATTTCGGCCACAAGAGGCTGAAGTGCTCCACTACCTCGTGTCCAAGATAGGACTCGTCTTGCGTAGCCAGACTTATCTCCACCGCAATGTTTCTGCGCTGGGGGAAGGTCTGGATTCAGTGCACTTTCATTCCTAGATAGTGAAAAAAACTCCCTGACCTGTTTGTATTTCCTTAAACCAATCACAATCGTCCTGGGCGGCGCCACGCCCCGACGGTGCAAAATAGTGTCGGAAGGGAACCCGTTTCGGTGTAACACCTCCATGAAAATGATGTAAACATATTCTTTGTAGATCTTTACTGAAAGAACAGAGCTGGCCTGCCTTACTGTACGATCCAAATCTTCAAAAAATGTCATTTTCAGTGTGTAGGTTGATAACTCGGAGGTTGTTGTTTGTTTCCCGCAGTGAAGGGACTTTGAGAATGGGAACACGGACTTCCTGTGCGGACAGGTTTGCAATATCGCGCTGACCACAAAAGCATGAAATATATTTAATTCAACTACTAATTCACGATGTTGTAAATGCCAACTGAACTTCAATAGTTTTTTAGTTGTCATCCTTTTAAAAATCATACTGAGGCTCATTAAAACTAAATTACATAGTTTTGTGGTGGAAGTAATTCATTCGCATTAGATAGCCATGTTCCAGTTGATGCAAACTCTATTGCCAGTAGCCTACTTTGTTTTTTTAAATTGTTGTAGAGATGACAAGATTGGGCATGATTTTTAGTTGCTGAGTTCATTCACGGCTGAGGAAGTTGTGTTTATCTCAATTACCTGAATCTTAACGCTTTGCCACGCAGCTTGGCTCGAGAGATGGCAGTTGGCCAGCTGGCTCGACACCGTGCTGCAGACAACCTTTAGATTGATTGCTATGAAATTTGGTACAGACATTCATGTTCCCCAGACAATGAATCCTAATCTGTTGATATCCTGATTTGGTTGAATGAGACATTTAACCCTTAAAGGACCAGTGTTGTAGGATTTAGTGGCATCTAGCGGTGACTGAATATCCCTCCCTTTCCAAGCATAGTCGAACCTTTGGTGGGCTTCAGGAAACGTAAAAGTGCAAAAGGCCCTCTCTAGAGCCAGTGTTCGATTTGTCCATTGTGGGCTACTGTAGAAACATGGCGGTGCAGCATGGGAAAGAACCCGCTCTTGATTATGTAGGCTAGATATGAAGGGCTCTTTCAAAGCTAATGAAAACACAACAACTCTTAGTTTCAGGTGCTTATACACTCATGAAAACATAATTCTGAATATTATATTCCATTTCATCTGATAGATACCCTTAAATCCTACACACTGGTCCTAAACTAATGACATTACTATCAGCTTTAGCTGTCCTTTATGTTTATTTCTGAGTAGCAAATGCTAGCATGCTAACACATTAAACCAAGATGGGCCCAATCCCAATCTCCACCCTCACAGACTTTAAGGCGTTTCGGGCTGTCCCACTGTCAAATCGTCCAAAACTATGAGGGCTTTATAGGAGACATTTTGAGCCCTTACTGAACATTTTTTGTAAATCCACATTTCTGCAAACTTTGGCTGAGGGAATTACCCACAATTCATAGCGTTGTGATGTTAAAACACGGGGGAAGCCCTTATACTGTACATCCATGGGGAAGGCCTGAAGCATTAAGAAAAATGGTAAACAAGGAGGATTGTCACATGGCTGTTCAGCCTGGTATATTTAACTTATACAGAAAGATTAACTTTAAGGAGATGGTTCATAAAAACACACAAAATCAGAGGAATGCAAACACACCTGGTTTATTTATCAACCATCTCTTTTGATTTTTCTTAATGATGCTGTTCTGACAAAAAAATTAAATTGATTATTTGACTCCTCCTCTCTGTAAAGACATTCAAACCTTCCTTGGCTTTAAAGAAGGCAAAAGAAAGGGTAAAATAATAAGTCCCAAATCCACAATTGTACATAACATTTTTGGCGTTGTCAAGGTAGCGTGATATGTCGCTACAAAGTGCTGTCCCATTCCTGTTTAAGCCCTAATGAACTCACACACTCAAACACTACAGCTGATCACACAGGTGATGTTAATTAAACCTGTGAGGGTTCAGGGCTGAAGGCCTCAGGGTGGAGATTGAGACTGGGCCATGGTAAACATTACTTGCTAAACATAAGCATGCATGTCATTGTGCACGTTAGCATGCTGGCATTAAGTACAGCCTCACAGAGCTGCTAGCCTGGCTAGCACTTTTCTTGTTGAAGGTCAAAGAGAGATGCAAAGGGAAATGTTTGGATCAGAACAGACTGTATGGTGTATGGGACGTCACGATCCAGCAGGTCATGCTGGTTAGTAGCAGGTGTTAGGCGAGGTAGGAGAATCAGGAGTGAGTGTTTTATAGTGAGGTGCTGAAGGAATTAAATGCAAGATGTTGAGTGATTGTACCTGAAAACCTGTTGATAGAAGTGGTGGTTATTCAGCCCAGGCTAAGGCAAAACACTGGATTTTATGGATGAATGGACTGCAGATAAACTAGTAAAGTTATGAGCAGGCTGACTGCTAAATGAAATTGTTATTTTTTTAAAGTTTGGATTATTGTTTAATATATAAACTTTAAAAATGTATGTTCTAGCAGAGAGGGAAGGCTGTACCCTTCCCTCTCTGCTAAACAGCCTCGTCCTCCATTAGAAAAGTACGCAGTTAAAACAACCAAAGAGCTAATATAGCACAATGCCCTAGTGAGAAGAAAACACTGAATATGTCAAAAAAGAAGCCTATTAAGTATGCATGATTGTAAAAATTAAAACATATATATAATACAGACAAATAATTGTATTTACAGTTGCTAAAAAAACAAGAACTCTGCTCAAAATTAATCCAAATCACTTGTTTTACACAAACTTCCTGAAGTTATTGCGTTCACTATTTGGGTTAATTGTGCAGTTTATCTGTACTGTTATGGTTATGCATTGAATATAATATGAAATATCCATAAATTATGCCACTTATTTGGACTCGTCAGTTTACTCAGTGATAGAAAATGGGTCATTTGAGAAAAAAAGATTGGGAAACACTGCTAATGGGCTACTCTTTTAAGTAAAGAGCTCAATACCTGATTGGCATGCCTTTAATTGATTTATGTGAGCGGGTGTTCCTGTCCGGCGGGTGTTTCCCTCACCGCACTGCTGTGGCCTTTAAATTCACACCGCGTCTCAAGGTGGAGTGGCAGCGAAATGGAGAAAAGTCTACCAGGGGATATATCGATTATGGCCTCGGAGGATTAAAGGGCGGTGAGGACAAACAGGTTGATCACATGTGAGCCTGACAATCACACAGACCGCCGGCGACTGTCAAATAAACATCAGAAATAAGACCGGGTGTGGGCTCCGATCAATAATTAACTTTAAAAAGTAAATTGTAGAAAGTAAAAAGGGGTGAATGCTGTGGCACCCTACTATCATCTCTTCAGTCTGACGGCTAAATGGCTCGTTATTTATACCCGCTGGAAAACATTCAACGACTATTTAGACTACTTACTGATGTTCAGAATGCAGCAATGTGCGCTCCTGCAGCGTTTGATTGTAGGCCATTAACAGATGTTCAGACCATCCAGCCCACATAGAGCCATCCGCTATTTATCACGGTGAAAATAATATTTATTGAAAAAAGAAAAAATGATTATTTAATGAGGAGGTCAGTTTATATTTAGACTATGTGTATATAGAAGCAAATAAGAGACACGCATATTTGGATTTTAACGCTACTGAATTCATAACATTGAAATATTTGACTTTGAAAACCATGTATCTGAATTTATCTGTTCTGAATTCACCTCTTTGAAATTAAAATATGAAATTTCTTGATTTGCAATTTCAAAAGCTGATTTTTTTCAATGTTCACAAATTCAGATTGCTTAAATTCGATTGATCAAATCTTTAAATTTCAATATTAAGTATTCAGTCTTATATTTGCTTCCATATGTGTACAGAATTTGATTTTGGATTAAACTGTCACAAAGCTAAAAAAATAACAGAAACAAGATTGCTGTTTGTTTGGGTGTGGTGGTCGTCACTTTACTGTTGCCTTTGGCAAAAAGTTTTGAGACTAAATGCTTCAGGGAATACGCAGTATAAACAGAGTACGGAAACATCAAAGATGTAGAACCAGTGACTATTTAAACAAATAATTAAATCCAGTAAACAGTTAACAGCTCTTTAGAGATCTAGTGGTGGATGTTAAAGAGTTTAAGTCATCTTTGTTGTCTGGAAGTTATGGTTATATTCATTATCAATTAATCTGCCAACTGTTTTCTCAAACAATTGATTGATAGTTTATTCTCTAAAATGTGAGAAAAATAGTGAGACTGTACAAGCAGTTTATTACGAGTTTATTACTAAAAGACAGCATTGAGTTATTTTAAGTTTAGGTAACAAACGGAACTACGTCATGTTCTGCGTCACGTGTGTAATTACGTAATGTACGGAAGTGAAGCAACATAACAAATGCACAGATTACCCAAACCATGACCTTTTTCAAAACCTAACCAAGTAGTTTTGTTGCCTAAATCGAACCAAACTGCGACTGTTTCACAACGTTAACCACACGTTTAAAACTTCGATCTCCTGCCACCTGTGGGTCGTATCAGAGGGTAAGAACAATCAACCTATGTGCTCGTATGTTTTGGAAAACTTGTTGAAAATAGTAAAACATGGTGCGATTTTTTTTGCGAGGATCTGTACCAAACAAATATGTTGTCTGTAGTCTGTAGGATACGATTTGTATGCCGGGAAAGCTCTGCGATTTGGATATTGCAGTCCATATTGCGATTTTGATAAAGTTTTGATTCATTGTGCAGCCTTAGTAAAACATGCCCATTTAAATTCCTAAGATGACATCTTCAAATTTCTTTATTCTTAAGAACAACAGTCCAGAACCAAAAGATATTCAGTCTCCTGTCATACTGGACAATGAAAAGCATCAAATCCTCACATTAATGAAACTAGAACCAGAAGATATTTGGCATTTTTTGCTTAAAAACGAATGAAACGATGAATCAATTATCAAAACAGATGCAGTTTTTCATTTTCTTGTTGATCAATAAACTGTTTCATCTCTACATGTTTGCATCTAGATTACAATCTTAAATCACTTTTTCAATACCTACTGTATCTTAATTAATGCTAATTAAGCTGACTGACCACATTTTTATTTTCTCAGTGAATTAATTAATATAATTCTGAAGCAGCAATGTCATTTTATATCAGTGGATTGCGACTGTATGAGGCTTAACACATGATAGTGTGTGTTTCTCCTTTTTAACCATCAACAGCACGTGTGAAAAATCTGTCAGGCAGGCGGCATCATCACCCCATGCACGAGTAGAAGAAGACCGTCCCTACTTGTGAAATGTCTGTGCTCCACAGATTCACTTCTATATTCCCACTTGAGCTGGAATTTCAGCCAGAAACTGAAGTGTTTCTTTCTTTCCAAGTGAAGCACGGCGGCGTTTTCAGCTTGTCAACCAGCAGGGGACCAGTAAATGAAGAGCTTTCCAGCTTCATCTATTGATGACTGTTTTGATGAACTGACTGTAATAGATTTGTTGGACAGGAGCTGATGTCTTTATTGATCGACTCCACTGAGGGAGAATGCTTCAGGTATACGGGCTAGCTTTGAGTAGACGCGTTGTGAGGGGGGAACCTGTGGTCCATGGACTTCATGCATTATGCATGTAATCACCCTGATCTGTATAACTGACAGCAAAAGGTGGATCAGCAGCTTTATGTCCTCTCATGGTGGAGCAATGTCACCTCGGGACATTTTCCCCAGTTGTCCAGCTCAGTCCAGTGCAGAATAGTACAGTTAAGTCTAAAACTAGCATTAGGACGGCCTCCTCTTAGTCGATTAGTTGACTAATTGGTTGTTTTGTCTTAGTCAACTAAGATATCTTTAGTCGACTAATCGATTGTTTTGGTCTTACTCAACTAAGATTACTTTAGTCGCTTAATCATTTTTTATGCTTTTTTCATACCGAATGGCTTATTTCCAATAAACGTCTGAGCACATCTCTGGTAAAGACAATATTTAAAATGGAGCTTTTGCATGATTCATTGTGGAGAAACTCCACAATCTGTCAATTAAATCAACTAATTGATAAGTCGACAAAATCATATGAGTGTTAGTCGACAAAGAATTTCTTTAGTCGAGGACAGCTGTACACAAAAGGCACCTTTTTTTTTTTTAAATAGCAGTTTTCTGCTATTGTTTATATTTTTATTGCGTAAGTTGATATTGCGATGACGATAAAAAAAACAATATATAGTGCAGCCCTACTTCCTGATGGGAGTGGGAACACATGGTTCGGTGAAAAGCAGCAGATCACACTGGTTATAATGGGGGAATATTTAAATGGCATGAGGAACATTGACACACACAAGACAAGCAGCTGTTTTC
>JAOVVB010233545.1:0-10137 GCA_028570985.1 Heterobranchus longifilis
CATACTGCTGGATAGTTTGCTAAACCAGAATACATATATTTAGTCCCAGTAAACTCTGAATCTGCTGACACGTGGGATGTCAACAATAATTAACCAGTACTGTGTTATTATGTTCATGTCAGTTGCCATAAAGTAGTTATTAAGTAAATGTAAGGTAGGAGTAATAATCATGCATTGACAACTCATTTGAGGGGACACAAATAACTGCAGTACACAGAAGAAGCAATGATACGTTTTTGGTTAGGTGCTATATCACCTGATACATCAGTAAGAAGTAAGAGGCATGAAGTATCCAGTTTTTATTTAGTGTAGTGGAAGTATTTTTTGCCTCTAAATATTCTCGGGACCCCTCAAGATTATCTTGCGATCCCTTGGAGGGGTCCCAACCCCCGGGTTGGGAATCACTGAAGTAAGTGATCAGTGTGCAGATTTACAGGTATTACAGGAACTAACATTGTATTTGTTCTCAAGTAATTCTCTCATTAGTCACAATATAATCCATGATTCAGAGTAATTGAAACTTGTTAGCCCATTTAATTCCAGATTCTTTACATATTCCTCAGTAGCATACAGTATACAGTATAATTTATAACCAGTGTTATGGCTGTTACTGTTTAAAAGTTATTAATTACACATTGCTCTTTGATCATCATCAAATGACTGAACAGTTTTTCCTGAAGCACAAGCTTTGCATTGTTTTTACAGACAGTTGTACTACTGTGTTCACTTGTAATTGTGATACCTCATATATCTTGAAAGCAGAATTAAAAGGTTAATGACAAAGAATGTAGCTCAACTTATAATGATAAAAAAAACAAAAAACTTTATACATAGCAATATACACTGCCAATTTCAAGACAAAGAGGTGCTTTACATGCGAAAATCAAGATTTAAAAATCACTACAAAAAATAAAATCAGGAAATTAGGTGGAGAAATTAAATAGAATAAAATACACCTCAATAAAAAATAAGAATGCAGATGAGGCACACTTGAAGTGGAAAATAAAACAACATAAAAATATGAAAATAATAAAGAAGAAAATTAAAAGATCAGAATCAGTCTCAAATAATAAATAATGTATTTGTAATTACTGACAGCGGATCAGTGTGTACGCCACTTTACATGTGATTACAGTAACACCTTAGTTTGTAAAGCATTACCACTGACACTGCATAATCAGGATTTTCTTTTCTTTTTTTTTTAATCAGCTCAATCTGTTACCTTTATCATAGTTTCTGAATAACTCAACAGTCTCCCTTTATTGCAATAGGAATATGTATGAGACGAGATAAGAGGTAATTGAATTGATTGAACTCCTTTTTTTCTCCTTTTGTTTCCTCCTCTCTGTTGATGCTGATGGGTTGATTTCAAGGTGCTGGTGGACCTCAGTAACAACCTGAAGAAAGACATGTACCCAGAGGCCAATGCCGCCTACCTGCAGAGGTAACAGACTCCTGTGAAAGCTAGGAGAAAAAATGAAGGATGTCTCATTCATAAATATACTGTATATGTTTTATTCTTGTCATGATCTAAGAAAAAAATGGAGCTAACTTTCCTGCAGACCAATCTAGGTTTAATGTCAACAATCATTTTTGCAACAGTGGGTGCCACTTTTTTTGCAAATGCCGGATGTCTTTTTTGGAAAGTGCTCCCATAAACCACTTAGAGCATGAAACATCAAAACCCCCAACTGAATCCAAAAGAAATGAAAAAAAAAATAGTGCAGCGTTGCAGCTCCCTTGGCAGGACGGCATGCTGTGTGTCTATTCAGTTGAAGTGGAAACATTGATTCTCACCATTTGGAGGCCTTTCCTTTCCTGTCTGTGTATTTGTAGATATAGAAACAATAGCAACTAAAGTCCTTGCTGTGTGTTCCTCAGACTGGTCCCTGGAGCTGCCGTGGTGAAAGGCCTTAACACGCTGTCTGCCTGGGCCCTGCAGAATGGACTTCTGGCAGGAAAACAGGTGAGAGAGGGGTGGAAGTAAGGAATCTGTTAAAAGATGTCAGTGGGATCAAGGCGAAAACAGAGCCAGGAAGCTTTAAGGAAGGCTTTGGTTGACTCGAGTAAAGATACAAAGACAGAGCAGTAACAGGAGGGGGGAATTACAGACTTGATCTTTCCATGATGAGACGTGTTTGACTTCAAACCAACCAGGCAACAATAACCGCTGTCAACATTTCCTGGAATACAATGGGATAAATGGCTCTCAGACTAATAATAATAGGAGATGAAGGCTTTCGCCTTTTAGGAAATTATTCAGGAAAGAAATTGATTTCATTTGTGTTGCTGAAGATGATTGATTTTGCCGTCTTTCCTCAATAATGCAAGAGAATACGTGAACGGTGCTTGTATGAACACACAAACAAACAAACACACTTAATGATGTTACAAAGTAGAAAGACCACTGTTTATTGCAGCTTCCGTTTCACAGCTACAAAGAGAAACACAAACATGATGCTGGAACCTCTGGAGACCAAACCTGAATCTGCCTCGAATCCTCTTCAACACAAACAACCCCCCCCCCACCCCCATACACACACACACACACACACCCACACACACACACACACACACACAGATACCACTGCAGTGCTCTATTTTCTTTGAAAACAGGTAGCTGTGAGAGAGCAGGGGTGTTTGAATGTGTGTGTCTTTATCAGTGCATGTTGTAGGTACAGTATATATACACACGCACATGCTTATAAGTGCGTGCTATTCCTCGGCCAGCAATTTGATTAGATCCACAGCGGGGCTGTGGCTCTGTCACATTTACATTCAGATGGAGATTTAGTCTGTCGGCCGTCCCCTGCTGTTACTGGTGCAGTAATGTAGGGAGACATGGCTGGCTGCCTGGTCCACTTATAGACACACCTGGGGGAAAACTGCTCAATCCCACTGACTCCACTATATGCCTGTCAAACTTCTCTCTCTCTCTCTCTCTCTCTCTCTAACTCTCTCCCTTTGTATGATTCTTTTCTCCCCTTAACAAACAACTTAATCGTCTTATATCACAGCGCTGTGAGTGTGGTAATAACCTTCAGCATGGTGAAGATCTAGAAATGGGATTACACATTGAGCGGCATCTGTATATATAGTATGCATTTGTCTTTACATAGTCATACGCTTCCAGGGGCTTCATCTCAAAATTACTGGAACAGCACAGTGGGGATCAACAAAAGAAGGGTAATTCTGTAGACAGACACTGTCGGTGTACACGGTGCAGTCATGCGCTAGATATTCTAAACAGGGATGGTGAGTCATCTAACAATAATCTTAGAGTAATTATTAGCAACTGAAAAACAAAAGCTGAGCAGAATGCAGCAAGAGGAAAATATTTCTATTTTTATTATTATTCTAGGGCATATTTGAAGAAAAGACGCACTTGGTTTTTGAAATTAATGAGTGATAAACTATATAATAGCAGATACAGATATCGTAAGATGCATTTGTACATGCTGAAACTTCTCTGAAACAGTGCTTCCCAGGTAACTAAAACTAAACAAGTATACATTTTAATTATGTTACTTGTTACTGCTATTATTAAAGATGTTTGGCAACATTCTAAATTTGCCCAAAAACCTACAATGACTGTATCCTAATAACAAGTATTGTCTGTGTGGCCAAAGTCTGAGATAGTTTATTCTTCTATGCCATAGACCTCCATGTTTGTCCAAAAACTATTAACTATGACATGTTTCTTCATTACAATGAACAGGGGTTGTGGCTAGATGATAACCCAAGATTTGCAAAACTCTCCCGAGATGGTTAAGGTCAGGATAGGTCGTCGGGATGCAAGTCTTGCGAGAGTTTTCAGAAATCTAGGGTAACTTTCTACATGAACAGGGGCACTGTAGTTTATTTTGAGTCAGTCCCATGTACACCATTTGGCTGCTGTAAATATGCATTGGCGCACCAAATGACCGGCTGAAAATAATTACGAACAAATAAACAGTTTACTCTTGTTTAAAAATGTTTGCTAAAAACTATAGTGCCCAGCTTTTTAAGGGAATTATTTAGCCATTTTTGATGATGGTATATATTTGTGACCAGTCTTTTGCAGGAATCAGTGGGCTTGGGCGGAAGTCGGAAAGATTAGAGAGATACTATAAATAATAGGACATCATCAGCCCGTTTTAAAAATATTAACCCACACATTCATGCTCCAGGTGTACCTGTGTGGGAACAGTGCAGAAGCAAAGCAGGCAGTAGCAGAGATGTCCACCAAGCTGGGCCTCACTGTTCTGGATAAAGGGTCTCTGTCAGCAGCCAAAGAGCTAGAGGACTTCCCCCTACAGCTGTTCCAAGAGTGGAGGCTGCCTCTACGCGTAGCTGTCGGCCTCACCGCCTTCTTCTTCTTCTATCTGCTCATTAGAGATGTCATCTACGCGTATGTTGAACAAGGGAAAGACATCTCCTTCAGAATCATGGTATCCCTGGCCAACAAGGTAAAGATCTGTCCCCCTCTGGTTAAGTGTCCCCTCATAGATGGCATGTTGTGTTATACCTTTAAAGGATGTGTTCTGTGTTCATCCCCCGTCTTTTAGGTGTTTCCAATTGTTTCTCTCATCATGTTGTCGCTGTGTTACCTGCCAGGTGTCATCGCTGCCTTCCTTCAGCTCTACAGAGGAACCAAGTACAGGTCAGACATCAAACCAGGACAAAAATATCCACTAACTCTGCAATTTGTTGTAAAAAAAAAAAAAAAAAAAAGTTGTATCAGTTTTGGAGGCTCACTTTTGCATGTTCCAGGCGCTTCCCTGATTGGCTGGACCGCTGGATGCTGTGCAGGAAGCAGATGGGTCTGATTGCATTGGGCTTTGCTTTTCTCCATGCAATCTATACATTCATGACTTCTCTTCGCTACGCAGTCAGACACAAACTCATCTCGCTTGTGGTGGATGAGGTACAGCAGGCTGGTTCAAACCTTGCAGTGTTTCTACAATCCTGTATAGAGAAGCATGACATAAAGCTAACCATGCTCTCTATGTTTCCATTAGATGAAGAACAATAAAACCACCCCGTTTTACTTTGACAACACAGAGGCATGGGGCACGGACTCATTCTTTGTGCTGGGGATCCTGGGCTTCTTTCTTTATGTCCTGCTAGGACTAACATCCCTGCCCTCTGTGGGAGGCTCTCTCAGCTGGAGAGAGTTCAGCTTCATTCAGGTCAGAGCACAGTTGGAAATGTACAGTCCTTTATGTGCATGAGTGTGGCTGTGTGTGCTTGTGTTCACCTTAAGGCCCACAGACGTTATCAGTCATGTGCTTACTATCAGTAAAAAAACATATTTTAGGGCCGTGATAATCTATAATCTGAGTTTCCAAGTTTTCATCAGAGTTATTAAAGTGCTGTAGAGGGAATATGTCACTGGCAGTCATATCCCCGGAGCCTAGTTAACTAACTGCCTAACACAGTCAGGCACACAGTGTGAAAGCCTGGCTGACTTTAGCCCAGGATCTTAAATGTTAAGTTATTCATTAAATAGAATTATGATACCTGGTATAATCCTAAGGGAGGAGATTGTTAATACAGGTCACAGGTCTATTTGTGTAAAGGTCAGGTCTGTAGGTAGACCTCAGATAGGGAATGTGACTCAGAGATAGAGGTCTAGGTTAAGATAATCCTTATGATCTGGTGAGAAGAGTTGTGAAAAACATATAATAATAGATAGATAGATTTTTTTCAGCGGTTGTCAACAGACGAATGTAACTTATTGAATGTTAATGCTCACAGCAGAGGGCTTTGCTGTTCTAAATGGGTTAAAGATTCCTGATTATCATTATAGGGGCACCGTTCATTGCTGCACATTAATATGAATGTTTCCTTATTGTGCTGTTTATTCTAGTCACTGTGGATGAGAACATCAACAGTCAAATGCTAAAAATGTAAATGAAAGCACATTATCCAAGTAATTAACAATAACCGAGCCTCAAAGGCCATTGGTGCTACAAAACCAATTACTCTGGAATGGCTATGAAACCATTTGTATTTTTATCTTATTGTACAGTAACACTTGTCAGTTCCACAAGCACAAACAATAGACTGACATTCATCTTTAACTCTATCAGAAACATACCACAGGAAACTTCAGTGTGCGACAGGTTTCTATTAATAAAATCAGTTGTAGGCTACTGTACATTAGTTTTGATTTAAATGGATACTTTGTCGATTTTAAACCAGCTCTGTGTCATCTTAGTGTGGGGTGTGTGGGCAGATGAACAGTGTGTGGCTTCCCTCTGTGTCTGTAGAGCACAGAGCTCCCTGTGGAGAGGGATGACGCAAATCTCAGTGGACCTTCGGCGGACCTGCTCTGCTCCGTGGGGAGCTCCATATGCTGTGGCCACAAAGGGAAGCCACACACCGTTCATCTGCCCACACACCCCACACTAATCAGCAAAATATCTCGAACCAAAACACCATTTTTATCATGCTGTTATTTGTATATGTCAGTGAATCTCTACAAAAACTCTACAAACTTTCTTGCTGAGGCTACCACCAGCAGCCGCTTAGCTTAGCTTAGCACAAAGACTGAATACCAGAGGAAAATAGCTAAATTGGATCTGTGGAACAGTCACAAAATCCACCCACCAGCCTCATAAAGCTCATTAGTTAACACGTTCTCACTTGTCTGTCTCTATGAAAACCAAAGTGTAAAAATAGCACATTATGGTTTTAGGTGGGGGGGGGTTATATTCCCTAATATATCTCACTATTGTTTTAACATTTCCATTTTATGTGATTTTGTTTTCTCAGTCTAAGCTGGGCCACCTGACACTGTGCATATGCACGGCGCATGGGTACATTTATGGCTGGAACAAATTTCTTCGTCCCTCTACCTACAAATGGTACACTCCTCCTGGCTACATGCTCTGTCTGATTGTGCCTTCTGTGGTGCTGGTGCTCAAGGCTCTGGTCCTCCTCCCCTGCGTGGATCGAACCCTAACCCGCATCCGTCAAGGCTGGGAGAGGACGCAGCCAAGGGAGGAGATGGGTAAGGCCACCAACCTGTGAACTCTGACCTCTGAGGTCATCGGGGTTTCATTCAGTCATTATTTTTAACCTTAAAACTCTACATCCATTTTAAATAGTACCAGTATTCAAAATCATGCTGATCATAAGCTGAAAAATATTTGCAATTTGTAAATAGTCATAGTGTACAAAGGATTTACAATATTACATGTTTTGATTTTGCAAAAAAAAAAAGAAAAAAAGAAAACTATTCATGTTCTGAAATGTCTACTGTTTGGAAAATGAATCTCTTTATATTCAGGTTGGTATGTAGAATGAGTAATACCTCAGCTCAGTTGGTGTGCGATTGTGTCCTTTGATCAGTCGGCACTACCGGCTCTCAATTGCGCAATAGCCAAACAAAACAAAAAAGTATAGTTTATTTCAGCCAAATGGACAGGTCTCCATGGATAGAAATGTTTTAATGTCTCCTTTGAGCTTTGAAAAAAAAGAAACTGATTTCATGTTTGTGCTGTATCTTTTTCACAGAATGTGGTGAAAAATAGATTGATATCCCCTGCTGGCATCCATTGTTTTGATAAACATAGGCAACAGTTTGCGCTTCCCTCTCTTGTCTCCCTTCAAGTTGTGCGATTTTATCCCTGAGGTTGCTCTCTTTTCAGGATGTTATTGATCTCCCTGTTTTCTAACACAAACCTGCCCAAACCTACCTGCCTGCCTGCTACGGTTATGCAAACGCACACACTAACACACTGTGCTTACAGATGCACATACACTGTGTAAAGGAGAGTAAGGTTAAGCTAATTATATTACCACATGCAGAGTCGGCACACAGATGTACGCATACAAGTGCCAACACCACAACGGATCACAGATTTGGGAGCTGAAAGCAGACTCAGGAGGAAGAACAGGTGTTATAAAAAAAAATAAAATAAAAAATAAAATAAAAAAAAATATATATATATAAAACAGGGTTACAGAAGGCTACAGATGATAGGTAATAGTCATCAGAGCATGTACAAGGAAACAGAGGAGAATGTAGGCTAACGAAGGCAACATAGACAGTTTGTCAAAGTCTGTCTATAAGCTGCCCTCAATATACACTGATAGCAGATAAGGAGCTGCTGAATAGCATGTCAGATGACTTGATCAGGTGATGAGCAGAGGTGGCAAAGTCAATAGTGACGGCTGGTGGTGCAGAATGGGAGGTGTGGAACAACAAGATATGTTACTATCACTAATCAGATGATCGAGATGCAGAGGAGGGAAGGGAGGAGGACGGAGCAGCTGTCACCATGACAGAGTCTGGTGCTACAAGAGAAATATGCAGCACCTTCTTTTGCCCAAAGCAGAACATTTAGTCAGAGGCATCCTGTTATCCACCATCTAACAGCATTATCTGCACACACAATCTGCAATCTCTTACACCCTCTCGCATTGTATTATTCTCCTATTACCAAAGAACTGCTGTTGATCTTAACCTATTTCCTGCTGTGTGTGTGTGTGTGCGCGTGTGTGCGTGCTGATGTATAAATTAGATAGAATATTCCAACCATGCCTTAGGAAAGAATTAAGATGTACCAACATACAGAAAAGCTGTAAAACAAGCTAGCTTACATTCATCATTTGCACTCATGTTTAATTTCACACACATAGGCAACCCTGAAACCCACAATACGATTATGTGTGTCCAGGCTCACTTCTATCTAGCATAAATAAACAACTGAAATTGTGGATAAGGACAAATCATGGACCAAATTCCGTGAAGAATTCACATAGGATGTATCTGTGAAATGTACACTTGGGTGTTAAATATGTCGTGGTATACAAAAGCATACTAATATGGTTGTAATAACATCATCCACATCCTCTGGCAACTAAAGTTAGTTCGTAAAAATCAATGGTTGAGTATATATAGGGTCTCAACAAGCATACAAAAATGAGTTATTAAATAATAAAGACAAGTGAAACTGAGGTACATTGATGTTTAAGTTGAAAAAAAGCAATATCCATCTATTTTCATTTTGTCCGTCTATTATAAAGTTTGCATTGTAATTATAAGATTCTCTTCAGTTAAGTTGAAGGTCAAGTAGCTTTTATCCCATCTGAGCAAATGTTCAAAATCAATGGCTGTGAGAGCTCAAAGCACAGCAGCTCACACAACTCGACAAAACACAAGCAAATGAAGAAACGAACTCCAAGTGTCAATTGATTTAGTGTTTTTATTTTTATTTAGTTTGTTTTTTCTTTACACACAGTCTGCAGGCAGATACTCATTCTTTATTACAAATTACATAGCACAGTGTATGTCTGTCAACTGGTCATAGATAATAGACCCTTTTCACAGCAGACATTTTGGCTTGTCAATGCAGGAAAAGCACAGGTGTAAATAATAATGTTAACGATGGCTTGAGCCCTGGAACGGGCTCACCTCAATTGAATGCAACGATCATTAATGTTATTAATTCCACCTGTGCTTTTCCTGCTTTGGCAAGTCAAAATATCTGCCATGAAAAGGGTCTATTGACTCACGTCAGCTGTTTTAAAGATTAGTACACTTGCTCTCTTTCTTGCCCAGAGTTAGATCAAGTGAATGACTGTACCCAACCAAGAAATAGTCCTGCACAGGTCTGTTTTTTGTACAGATTAAACAATTGAGATATAATGCCTTACACTAATTGGTGAGTTTTAGAGGCTGTTTCTCTGTTTCCCATCTTTATGCTGAGCTAACTGGCTGCAGCACCGTGCAGACATTAGCTACAATATTACCAAAGCCTATTTCATTTAACCTCTTACAGAATAGTTTCTTCTTATAGCAATAAGTTAAAATGCTGCAGTAAAATGTATTTATGTAATTGCTTCAGAAACAGAGTAAGTCAAGTTTTGACATGTTATCCAATTTATTATTTACAATTTCCTTACAACATTTTATTGAGCTACAGAAGTTATTAAACACAATACAACTTTACATCAAAAACTTGTTTGATCTTGCCATAAAAACTGGTCACAAATAAAATAACAGAAATGAAGAATACATAATGTGTAGCCATCAAAAGCAGAGACATATACAGTACTCACAAGCTAAAGACCACACACACACACACGCACACCCCCACACACACACACACACACACACACACACACACACACACACACACACAC
>JAOVVB010233546.1:0-10137 GCA_028570985.1 Heterobranchus longifilis
TCAGAAATTTGCGATAAAAAAAGGTTGAAAGGATGGAGGAAATGAAGTGTGTCCCCTGTTAAATTGGGGGGGGGGGGGGGGGTCGTAAGGAAGCGCATTACATTCACAAAAGAAAAGAAAATCAGACACCTCATAATTACAAGAAATAAATCTCATAAGTACGAGAAAATACCTCATTATGAGAAAAAAAAAATTACGTGAAAAATCTAAAATTATGAGAAAATACAAAATAACAAAACAGAAAAAAAAACTAATAATTACGAGAAAATACCTCGTTATTATGAGAAAAAACACAATAATTACAAGAAAAAATATTTCAAGAAAAAAAAAATAATTTCGAGGAAAAAAAAAGAATTATGAGAAAATACCTCATAATTACATTATTTCATAATTCTTGTAATTACGGGATAATGTGTCTAATTTCTTCGTCGTTTGTGAATGCAATGCGCTTCGGTAGATTTGTCCTCCTTCAGGAAATTTTCAGCGTCAAAACACTTAATTTTCTGCATTCTGGTAAAATGCACCAATGTGTGCCTATCTGCATCAATTTAAGATGGAAATGTCTTTAAATTTGTCTACTTTCATGTTTTTAATGCACATGTAAAAATTGAGGGGGGGGGACGTATCCCCTCCCCTGTGTCCCCCCCAAAAATCTACACCTATGCCCCCAATGTTGAAACGAAACCTACGCCCCTGGAAATCCGAGCAGCAGTTTTCTTTTGACAGCTCTAAATAAGATCTGAAAGGTGTGACTACTTTGAAGTAAATCAGGGTGTTTGCACAGAGCTCGTGCAGCCTATAGGTGAGGTTAAGCTATTTCAGAGCATGTCATTTCAAGTCCAGCTCTGCTGGCGTTAATGACATGCTTCAAGACTTTGCGCGTGAGCCACATGACTGAGAAGAAGAAGAAGAGAAGAGAAGAAAAAAAAAAACTGTCCAACCCCTCTGAAGATTTCCTGTTTCATGAAAAGTGCACATAGTGTGTGTGAGTCATATTGGGCAAGTCCTGCGTGGTGTGTTTACTCTGCTTCTCGTGCCCGGAGCTGTGGACGCTTTTCTGGAGGAGCAACAGGCGGAAAAGTCCGCGCGGAGTCTCTGGATATTAACCCCCGTTTTTGTTCAAGGCTTCGGCTAATTAATGAGAAAGAGAGAGGTGTATAGTCCGTTTCTAAATGGAGCTACTTCGGTTTTCCGCTTTTTGGTGTGGAGCGATACTCTTTGGTAGTATTCAGCTCGAGGAGGCGGGTGAGTTCAACTTTTTAATACTTCTCCGAGAAAAGTTGTGAAAGCTGCGGCTGCGTTTTCTCACAGCTGATTTCAGGAGCATCTCTGAAGCTTAGGAGCGCTGCAAAGTGACAAATATGACACTGTTTGTTTACACAGGGGTCTGCTGTGCATTATTACATCGCTTTTCATTACAAAAAGTCAGATTAATTTAATAAAAACAACAGAAACTCCCCAAGTGCGCAGGTTATTGAGCCTTAAATGCCTCATTTATTATTATTTAAGTCTTCTTGCTGGCACTATTATTCCTGTCTTACTGACAGTGTTGTGGAGTAACTAGTTACATGTAACTAAATCACTGTAACTAATTATAAAATAAATGCAACTGTAATCAGTTTTAAAAATATGTAGCCTAATCAAACTGCCAGGGATTACAAAAGGATTACATCTGAATATATTATTTTCTGTAGAAAGTTTATTTGTAGAATATAACATTCATTCTGTTGCTTTTGGTGCAGGAATGTTTTCTTTTGACATATTTATAGACAACAACACTAAACACTGCCTGCTTTAAATTTATGATTTTAGGTCTTTTGAGCTTTATTGCCCATAAAACATTTCTTGGGAAACTAATCAAAAAGTAATCAGATGTAATAAGTTACATTACTTTGATGAAGTAGTTGAAATAGTTACATTACTTATTACATTTTTAACAGGGTAACTAGTAATCTGTAACCTGTTACATTTCAAAATTAAGTGTTTACTGAAATAAGTGAAGTAGAGCTGCAACGATTAATCGACAACTATTTTGATAGTCGTTTAATCATAATTTGTCATGTAAAAATGACAGAAAATGCTGTTTTCAGCCTCAAAGATTTTCTGCTTTTCCATGTTTTCATATCAAACTGAATATCTTTGGGATTTTAAAGACATCACGTTGGACTTTTAGAAACTGGGATGGACATTTTTCACAATTCTCTGACATTTTATAGACCATACGATCCATCCATAATGAAAATAATCGTTAGTTGTAGCCCTAAAGTAAAGTTAGAAGAAGTATATTACTTTCTGTTTTCTGTTGATTTAATGATCTGTAAAACCTGAGTTTCTCCACAAAGAATCCTGCAAAAGCACCACTTTAAATCTTGTGTTTATCAGAGATGTGCTCATGAATATCTTGGAAATAAGTCATTCAGCATGAAAAAAGCATAAAAAATGACTAAAGACTGAGACCAAAACAACCGATTAGTCGACTAGAGAGGGGGCAGCCCTGCTGTTTACACTGCTTAGTGTAACGTTACAGGTGAGAATTCAATATGATAATAAATCGTCTTTCATTGAAATCACATATCGAGAGATCGTGATAAATAATTAGGTTGTCTAAACTGATAATAATAAACACATACTAACTCAAATTTCTCAGAAAATCGGATATTATTTTGTGGTAATATTGTGGTTTTGTTTTTATGTCACACTATTTGTGTGCATGCATGTAAACAGTCAGTGTATAGCTGGAAAAAAATATTATTTTTCACTATTATGTTCATTTTTCACTAAAGTAAAATGGGAAAATACAAAAACAGGCGTTATCATGTGGTTATTTATTGACTATTTATTTCTCAAATTACCAAAAAAACATGCTATATCATGATATATATCGAGATATGGAGTGACATATCGGGACAGAAGATTTTGGCTGTATGGCGCAGCCCTAAACGTTAGCTTAACTCTTCATCGTGAATGCTACATTATCTTTTTAGGAGGACATCACCTGTTGTAAGTCACCACCTTTAAAGGCCCTCTGATGTGTGATCTGCATCTTTGATGTGCAGCCACATTGCTAACAGGTCTATCACCCCCCCCGTGAGGAAGACAGTGTTTTACCTTCATCTGTCTCCGACTCAGTCCCAGCGGCACCAAGTGGCTTTGGCTGCTCCTAATCCTCTTTCCCTCCTCTCTGCAATTATATGTAGCCCTGGGTGACAATTAGCCTACTAGGCCTACCATTCATCCCTTCCATAGCCCGCCTCCTGGGTTTAAATGACATGCTCTTTCAGAGGAGTCGCTCTAATGATATAATTACTCCGGCTCAACCACCTTCTCACCACGCGCACTCGGGCATGGACTATCCCCTCAGTGCTGATTTACTTCAAAACACATCACCAGCCCGCCGGGCAGAGTTTTAAATTGCTCTGTCAAGTAGTTTAGTCTGGAGTTCAAGTGTAATATTTTGATGTTTTTACTTGTGTGGGAGTCTGTAGTAGCAGCCGCCACCATGCCCTCCGAACTCCATTAAAAAAAAACAAGCATTTTAAAAGTCGTTTGCTTGTCGTCTTGCGTACAGACGTGACAAAGCATTAATTCATACTTTTTACAAATCTGCATCATGCTGTAGTCATTTCAGTGTACTTTTGAGCCGTTTTATTGTAATTAAAAATCGCTGGAAGCAGCAGTCATCCAGACGTAACTTTACTTCCTGAAGAAAGTAGTAAATTAGTCGTTATTTCTGCCATAGTTGATGAAGGAAACGTTGTAGGGGCCTCTGATCCTGCGATCAAACACACGTGATACAGCATCTCTGTGTAAGTTTAATTGAAAGAGGAGCATCTGTATTTTTTACGGTATTGTCAGGATTTCTAAATACCCTGGTATACCATGATACCGTCCAAGCCTAGAACTTGCTTTAAACCACTGGTGCAAGATTGACATTTGGAATATCCTCTTTTAGGATAATTTCCAACTCTTAAAGCCCCAAGGTACACTTTACACTCGTGCTTTTACAGTAGTATAGTATGTCATTTTATCTTGTTTGATCTGTTCTTTGTGGTGTCTGAAACTGTGTCAACAGATGCCTTGTATTTCTCAACTGCAAACCAAATCTACCTACAGCTACAAATAAAGTAACCTCAACCTGAAATATGTCTGCAAAAACATCCAAAATGCAGAAAATGTGTCATATTATAGTCTGTTGTCCAAAAAGCCCCCCAAAAAGTCATAGTATAATATCGTGTCAAAAATAAATAAAAAATGCCATAGTATATATGTCATAAAAAATTTGCAAAAACATCATAGTATGTCGAATTTTTTTTTTTTGCAAAAGCCCCAAAAATGCAGAAAATGCATCATGTTATAGTATGTTGTCCAAAAAGTCATAGTATAGCATCTCGTCAAAAATAAATTTAAAAAACGCCATAATGTGTCATATTATAGTATGTTGTCCAAAAAGCCCCCCAAAAGTCATAGTACAGTATCTGGTGCCATAGTATATGTCGTCAAAAATCCCACAAAAACGTTATTGTATATCTTTTTTTTTTTGTGCAAAAATGTCAAAAATGCGTCATATTATAGTATGTTGTCCAAAAAGTATTTCGTCAAAAATAAATAAAAAACACCATAGTATAATATGTCGTCAAAAATCCCACAAAAAGTCATAGTGCAGTATGTGGTGGAGAGTACTCCCTGTTAGGAAAAGGAAAATCGGAGGAGACAGGAGAGATTGTTCACCTTTTCTTGTTGCACCATCTCTCCTTTCTGTGCCAAACGGAGGCATGCTGCCTCGCTGGTTTTTATCATTAATAGCCTCTCAGTGCATTCATAGAATTTCTGCACGAATACAACACCTACGTACACACATTTCTCTCTCCAAACATTCAGAGACATAATGTCATCTTCCCTGTTTTTGTGTTTTTTAATGATATAATTACTCAACCACCTTCCCACCACATGCACTCGGGCATGGACTGTCCCCTCTCAGCGCTGATTTACTTAAAAACACCCATCGCCAGGCAGAGTTTTCAATTGCTTTGTCAAGTAGTTTAGTCTGGAGTTCAAGTGTGATATTTTGATGTTTTTGCTCGTGTGGGAGTCTCTCAGTTTAGGCCAAAAAGCAATACCCGTCTGCAATATCCTGCTAGCTTCCTGTGAAAGTATCTGACTCTGGCACAGGAACAGGATGCCATACTGCTGTGGATTTGCTGCTCTTTTCACGCTGCAGGTTGTGCAGTGTTTGTGCTGCAGCACGCTGCAGGTCTGACCCCACCCCGCAGGTTGGGTGGAATGACACAGTAGGCTTTTTGTGCGAGGTTAAGAGCGGACACGCACAGCACATTTCCCTCAAGTCGGTGTGAAGTCAGAGGCGAGCGGACACTGAACACTGTCTCCTGTCAAGAGAGTCTGCTTTCACTTCCCCGTCGAAAACATGTCACGTTCGTCAAAGTCTCGTCTTTAGACAACGAGCTGCCGCTTCAGTTACACATGTTTGTTTACGATGCTCCTTCCGGTAAATTAATCTCCAGAATATGAACATTTCATATCACGATTATCCTGGCCAAAATAACTGTGATTCATGATATTATCCTGATAATCAGCAAAATATGCTTAAAACTCTTAAAACAGCTCTAAAACACAATGGAATGACTTTACCTTACATTTTGTTTGTTGGGACTTTTTTCTTGAAATATTACAACTTTTTTCTCAAAAACATTGCAACTTTTTTCTTGAAACATTACAACTTTTTTCTTAAAACATGACAACTTTTAAGCAACAAAACTCAGTGGTAAGTTCAGGAAAAACATCATGGTTTGGGTTAAAATAAAAACGTTTATTACAGTAAGTTATGTAATCAACGCAAATAACAAAAAGCAACTGTTAATGTCCCAAACTTTGGTCTCAAACTGTGGTCTGCAGCTCGAGGTTTCACATCATCCTCCTCCTGATGAGAAGCTCGGCTACATGTGATTGTAACTACACCACTTTAGAAACATATGATACGTATGAAACACACAAATTTTACATATCCGTGGTTTGCAGAAACGTACAATGCCAACATTTCATTTTTATTATTTTATTCTGGCGTCTGCTTCTGCGGTAATCTTTAAACTACATGTAAATTAACCCACTTTCTTTCCTGGTTTGGTCACGAGTTGCGTATTCTGATGCAAAAAAACAGGTTCAGCTTCCTGTGCATACAGTCACAGTGTGGTTATGTGGTTTGTTACTGTAACGGCACTGTCACATGTGCTTTTCTCTTCCTCATTTTGGCAGTTTTGATTTCAGTTTATCTGTCAGCAGTTTGTATTATTTCTCAACATAAACTCTTATGTCTTGACGGAGTAAAGTGAAGTCTTCATCATTTCTCTTTCTCTTTCTGTTTACTCAATAGAGTCGTGTACACTTTTACAAACTCATAATGTACTTATTAGGCTTGGGCAGTATCTATTTTGTCATATCTTAATACCATCTTGCAATTTCTTCATCATGCTGTAGTTATTTTGACGTACTTTTGTTACTTTTATTGCAATTATATCACGATAAAATCTGTGCCATGATACCCTCCAAACTCCATTCAGAAAACACACATTTTAAAAGTTGTTTACTTGTTGTTTTGTGGACAGATGTGACAAAGCATGAATTCAGACTTTTTACCAATCTTCATCATGCTGTAGTCATTTCGGTGTACTTTTCATCCGTTTATTGCTGAAAGCAGCAGAAAGGCAGGACTGATATGACTGTTTATTTATCGCAAGTAATATCGCTATGGCGTATTTTCTTCATATTGTAAAGTTGGCTATGATTATAGCTGGCGAATTCCACGTCTACATAAGTTTATAGCACAAAAACATCTGATTTAATGTCATGAATAAGTGAAATTATAATTTTGAGGAAATATGTAATTTACCGCAGCCACATAAGGTGCTGGAAAAGCGTGAAACTGAACCTTGAAAAGGCTTGAAAAGTGACTTTGGAAAAGGTGTAAGAACCCCCGAGGTTGGGGAACATATGGAAAGTTAGCCGACACATATTTCCATCCAATCCATCAGAAAGAAAGAGAAAGGGGGGGGAAGATAAGAAAGATTTTTCACCAAATATTTTGAGAGAGGAAGTGACTCTCCTTGAACTTGAAATGAACTCTAAAACCTCTCCACAGACGAACTCATGATAATACCAAAAAGGGACCTCTAAGAAAACTTTACAGGCATGCACTTGTCCATCCATCCGTCATCCTTTTTTCCCCTCATTCTCTCCCTGGATGCCTTGTGCTCGGTGTCACCCGCAGAGATGCGTGTCATCCATTATCTGACATTCCTGTCGTCTCTGGACAGCCCACCTCTGCTCCTCTGCGCTCCTCTGTTTCCAGACGGATTAGGCCTTGGTTTTTCCCGCCGGTACCCCCCCCCCCGTCTGTCACGGGAGCATCTCGGTACCATAATCAGCTGATTGACACCGCAGCTGAACCCGGAGCTTTCACTCCACACTCTTTCCACTGTAATGTGTTTCACGCTTGATTTATTTTGATCAATACCGCCGCCTGTTAGTCATTTCACTCCCAGCGTCATCGATACTGTGCTCGATTTCTGTCCCCGCTTGAATCCAATTTCATTTTTACACAACACTTTTACAGTATTTAGCACTCAGTTGGCTTTTGCTTGTTAAAGGGTCCATATTGTAAAAAACTGAGATTTCTTTTTTGATTATAAAGCGGGTTTAGGTGCTATATAAATACTGTATCAATAAGTATCAAAACGCACAATCCACAGAGAAACGCACACAGATCGTATTCAGAAACTGCGCCTTTAAACGAGCCGTCAGGACTTCTGTACGGTTGTGATGTCACAACTATATGTAGAATGTGCCGCTACAGTCAGTCCCCGTCTGCAATGACGGTGCAGAGAGCGCAGATGTGGAAGACCCAGAAACACTGACCAATCAGAGCAGAGACGGGGCTTTTTCAGGAGGGGGTCTTCAAGAGAAAATATTATTATTATTATTATTTTTACGTTAAAGCATGTAAACATGTTATTGTTGAAATAATGAACCTGAAAATGAGCAAACTATGTAGGCATGGGCGGTATCTATTTTTTCATACCTTCATACTGTCTCCATTCTCATACTGAACTCCATTCAGAAAACAAGCATTTTAAAAGTTGTTTACTTGTTGTCTCGTGGACACACCTGACAAAGCACGAATTCATACTTTTTACTAATCTTCATCATGATATAGATATTTCAGCGTACTTTTGATCCGTTTATTGCAATTATATCACAGCAAAATCTGTTTATTTTGGGTTCATACCGCTGTAGAAGCAGCTGCTGTCATGCCCTCCAAACTCCATTCAGAAAACAAGCATTTTAAAAGTTGTTTACTTGTTGTCTTGTGGACAGATGTGACAAAGAATTAATTCATACTTTTTATAAATCTTCCTCATGCTGTAGTTATTTCGGCGTGCTTTTGATCTGTTTATTGTAATTAAAAATCAGAATCTGGACCTGAAGAAGCGCTGAACGTAACATTACTTCCTGAAGAAAGTATCCAAATTCACTGAGCTGTATTCCTCTGTTTAATCTTTTTAATCCAGACACAACAGCGTTTAGTTTTCAGACGTATCAGGGACGTACACAACAGGTACAAACAAATACACACATGATACAGCATCTCTGTATAAAGAGGAGGGTCTGTATGTTTGATATTGAAATGCATGCAGTCTGATGATTTCTAAATACTCTGGTATACTGTGATACTGTGATACTGTGATACCGCTCAAGCCTAGCTGGTATAAATTTCCCATATGTGTCGAAGACTACTTTTATTACCTGCCAGACAGATATGTGTGTTTATTTCCATCTGGAACCTCGTGTCCTGGACTGCATGTGAATATGACAATAACAGATGCATATGTGTGTTATGACTGCTGCTGCAACAGGTCGTGGTTTTCAATAAATCCAGACGTGAGGAGCCGGTTTTGGCTCCGTGCAGGAAGCCGTGTGTGTGTGTGTGTGTGTGTGTGTGTGTGTGTGTGTGTGTGTGTGTGTGTGTATTTACATATCTCAGTGTGAGTGTGTGTGTGAAGTCCAGCCTGGAGGGAGACGATGACATCAGACATTCAGCTGGAGACGTGCGATCGATTGCTTTTAGGCGTTCACCAGCTGACGTTCACCAGCTGACGTTCACCTTGAGCTCGGGAGCAGCGACGGTGTATTTATACGATCGCGCTTTTTATAGAAGGAATGGAAAACGTTGCTGCAGTTCCTCTGAGGTTTCGGAGGCAGGAGAGGCTCTGCGTCGTCTGCTGCATCATCCTGCTTTCATGTTTCATCATTTAAATTGTATATTTGATGTTGCTGCTCTGCAGAAGTTAGTTTTGACTGGAGATGCACCGACAGCGATGTTTAAAATAAGAATTTGACCGATGCCGGTGTTTTTATGTTGTTGTTTATTTTGTTTTTGTTATTTGTTCCCTTTTTGCCAGGGGAGCAAAGAAATCTTCATTATTAATAAAATAACAGAACTGTTTTATTTCTTTGAATAAGCACAAATTCAACCATACAAACAACTTTTAATATAAACCTCTTTCACATGAAAAATATTATTTATGTAGAAAAATAACTGCTTCAAAAGTGTTTTTAATCTTTTAATCAACATTTATCCAGCGCAGAATTGATGCAACACAACAGATAAATATCAGCTGATACTGATATCACTGCATCCCTAGTTTTGACGTATTCTTTGTATAATTATCTCAAGATAATAAATAATCATAGATCATTAAACAGCACAGTCTGAGGTTGTTACATGTTATATGCAGTGATGTTTCCTTGTTTTATTTTCTGTTTATTGTCATGTTGACAATCCTTGATCTCGATATAAAATCAACAAGATTTAAAAGCAGCAGACAATCAGCAGAGTTCCTATACATTATGGAAAAGTACAGAATTTGGTTTTACTAATTTCTGGATACGTTTGGAAAAGAGAGTTTGGAAAAATATTTGTGTTTCCAGACTGTTGCCCCTGTTCTGTTTTCTAAAATGTAAAATTAATCATTTCAAAAAAATAAATTAAATACAAGCAGTTTTTCATGGCATTTGGAGGCAAAATGTTTACAGCTGTGTGATGACGGTACGTGTCCACAGAGACCG
>JAOVVB010233547.1:0-10137 GCA_028570985.1 Heterobranchus longifilis
ATATATATATATTATATAGCACTATCCCTTTGCTATTATGTTGCCTCATAATAATAATAATAATAATAATAATATAAAAATAAAATAAAAATATCTTGCATTAAAAACAGTTCGGGGATAATAATAATTTGAAGCAATGGGAATATAATACGACTATTGGACATTTAATTGGCCTTTTTTTTTTATCATACTATTGTGCAAATAATTTGGTTAAAAAATATATTTAATCTAAATTCTGACATTTGCATTTTCAAAACCTCACTGCCAAGAGAAGAGAAGCCCATGTCATGTCACACAAACTGGGAAAGAAAATAAATTTTTAAGACATTTCCCCTCAGCCCAAAAGGATATCATTGCTCATATTTAATGGGACAGTCGGGTGATATTTTAAGAATGTCACCGTCTCCTATCTGTGCAGCCATTTCCATCTCCTATTTGAAGTCCTGTGAGGAATGCTTTGTTGTCAAGGTTAATCTCGTCGGGAGGAAAAAAGTCTGCTGTGGGATTTGTGTCTGTCACGATACAAAGGGAAACGTACCCTAATGATTCATTTCAATAATGTAGTTTTTTTCTCTCTCTCCCAGCTGCCATAGCGCGCGAGCAGGGGGGGGAAGGATGCCTGAGGGCGCGTGACCTCTGACTGTTTAATGGCTTGTAAAGGTGTCAAAGGTTAAATAATGTTTCCACTCATTTAAACGCACACTAATTGGTTGTATCAAGTTTTTGTTTGTGTGGGCGGCGACTAAAGCTGTTACTTTACAAAAGGCACTGTATTATGAAGCCAATAAATATGGACAATGGCGTCTATACACTTACTTTTAAGATAGCCTGATGCTATCGACTTATGCTAGCACTGTGAAAATAGCGGATACACTTGACAAGCAAGTGTCAGTTACGCTAGCTAATTAACCCCCCGTTTGCGTAAATTTATTTAAAGTTCAGTCTTTTTAGTAGGCTAATTCTACACTGTGTAGGCTATTTCATAGGCTACATCTCTTTCTTACGTCGAGTCATAATATAACGAATACAGATATGTTTTCAGAAAATGTAGTACTCGCCCACACAGCCTGCAGTGCAGAGTTTCTGTCCCGGGTGTTGTGGTCAGGAAGCCGCCTGGTGTGCAGCGACGCCGGCCTGCAGGTGCTGAGGAGCAGCAGCACGAGACTCGGGGCTCGTGGGGGTGGGGTGGGGAAGGGTAGCACGCGGAGGGGGAAGAAGGGTCAAAAGTCGATATGCGGTCTAATTATAGGTTTCACAACAGAGGAAACATCAATGAGACTGCTAATGCACGTATAGGCTGTTTAGTAGACGTTTAAATAAGGATAACTGTCAGTGACAATGACCATCAGTTGTGTTTTCAGATAGAAAACAGTAGGTCTAATTTAATTAAGTTTATCCCGATAAAGCAGTGGTGGAATGTAACTAAGTACTGTACTTACTGTAGCCTACTTAAAGTACAATTTCGAGGTATTTGTATTTGAGTATTTACTTTTTATGCCATTTCTACTCTATAGAAGACATGGAGACATTTGGGAAGCCATAATTGTACTTTTTACTCCACTGCATTTATCCGACAACATTAGTTAGTTAGGCCTACTTTTTACTCTTGTTTACTATTCAGATTATTAATACAGAATATAGATCAACTAATAATAATAAATTATGATGTATTATGATACCAGCCAGTATATAAAGTAGTTGAAATGAGCTTCACCTTCACCAGCTGAAATATTAGTGATGCTTACACATGAATACATGAATACACTTATATCATATATACAATTCTAAAATGTGCCATTCTACATAATGAGTACTTTTACCTTTTGTAGCCTACTTTAAGTATATTTTGATGCTAATACTTTTGTATTTTTACAAAAGATTTTTAATGCAGGACTTTTACTTGCAACAGAGTATTTCTACACTATGGTATTGCTACTTTTACTTCAGTAAAAGATCTGAGGAGGCTACTTCTGCCACTACTAGGATTAAGTGGGTTACAAATTATCATGGACCCTATGATTTCCACCAAGATACTTAGGTAAAAAAAAAAAAGTATCATGCAAGCAAGAAAACCTTTATAATACAAGTTAATTATGATTACAGTGAGGTAACTATAAGCAGTTGTGGAGCAAGCATTCAGATCATTTACTTGAGTAAAAAGAGCAATGTTGCAATATACAAATGCTGCATCACAAGTAAAAGCTCTGCAATGAAAATGCAACTTTACCTATTGTTAGCAAAATTAAAGTATCAAATGTAAGTCGTCATAACTGTCATCAGAGCCTAATTCATAAAAATGCACCTCAGTGTTATTCTATCATACAGTTTAACTGACTGTTGTAGGTGTAGTTTGTCAAGGTGGACCTACTTTTAACTACTTTATATATCTTACTGTGGTGTAGTTTAATCTAACAAGGCATTATATTGTATAAACTTGTTTTGCATGTTAAATTTTAATCTGTAAAGTCAGCAAACTAAATTACATTAAGTGTAAAGTAATGTAAATACTCAAGTAGAGTACAAGTATCTCAGATTTGTAGTTATGTACAGTACTTCAGTAAATATAGACTTGATGCATCTCACCACTGCAACAAAGAACCAGACTTCTCGTTTTCTCTCACCACCTGCACTGCTAACAGTACCAAATCATATCCAGCAATGAAAATGTTCTGCATATGTTTCACTTTTAATAAATGGAGTCCCTGGTGTAGTATGCATCAGTCTGAGGAGACACGGAAGCCTGGGGCCCTCAGTTTGTAACCCAGTACAGTCTGCAGGGACCCGTATACAAATCAGGAACACTTAAGCACCTTAATGAAACTTAGTTTTACCGAATAAAGATTTGTTTTATATTAATAGTTTAATAGGTTGAGCTTACAGATGCTTTAAATCACTGGTTCCCGACCTCGGGGGGTCGGCAAAGCTTTGATTTTAAAGGACGTACCACAACTTCTTATTTTTAAGGTTGATATAAACCTCAAAGCCTTGTCCTGCATGAGAAAAATATATCATTAAAACACCCAAAGAGCTAATAAAACAATGGTCGAGCATCAGGGAGAAGAAAACACCAAAAGCGTCAAAAAAAAGGAAGCCGTTTAATTATATACTGACAGAGAATTGTATTAAAAGATCCTGAAAATCAGCGGTTTATCAGTTGTTCTGTACCGTTATTTTTACGTATTGAATATGAAATATGTCACCTAGTTGTAAAGGGCCCCTTACGGGAAAAGGTTGGGAACCACTGCTTTAAATCCTAAATTAGGGAAGTGAGGAATAGCGCCTACCGGGGGAATTATATTGAATTGCACCTCTATACCAACTAATATTGTCAGTATGCTGCCTGTATTGGCAAATATTTTCCACATTACATTTCTACACGTGCGCCTTAATCGGCTGCGGCGTGCTTTCAGCAGGCCGAGGCCATTATCAAGCACAATATTTCAATGCATCTTTCATTTCACAGGGAGGAAAACAGCAACCTGCTTCAGGCTCACAGCTCCACCCGTGTGCCCAGATGTCTCCGGGAGAGAAACGGTGCCAAGGACTTGCCAGTGAAGTATGAAGAGGCGGAGGATGGATGATAATGCGACCAGAGGCATCATTTGACACTCGGCTGCATCTGGAACATCTGTTGTGACAGGGTCTGGATCCGTCTGCTGCACCTCTGCGCGCGCTGCCGGGCCTCGCCTCCCTGCTGTGTCTGGGGACAGTTATTAAAAACAAGCCAGGTAAACCAATCGCAGTGCTCCACCTAAACAACAGAAACACGTGTTTCACATTTCTCACCCCTGTGGCCTCTTAACTAATACAAAAAGGTACTACGGTTTACGGTGTGCGTGGGGTTGCTGACGGACATTTTATGCAGAACATCAAAACACATCATCATCACCACCACCGGGCAAGAGCCTCGATACATTTGTATTAAGTCACTTTCTGAAATAATAAATAAAACCAACTTAACCGTGAGGCGGAGCGTTGGTTTTGGCTGATACAGAAGGGATTCTTTTCTTCATATCATTCATTTTTAAAGGTATTTTGGGTTTCTATTAGAACATGTTTACATGCTTTCATTTTCAGAAAAACACATTATTTTCCTCATGCTGTCTGTCTGAATATACCTGTATTCACCCTCTGTCTGAAACGCTCCGTTTTAGCACCTGTCTCTTTCAGACCCCCTCCCAAAAAAAAGCCCAGTGTGCTCCGATTGGTCAGCTTTTCCCGTTCTTACGCATCTGCGCTCTCGGCATTTCTGCACCATCATTGCAGCCGGGGAATGACTGTAACGCCATTGCAGCGGCCTTTTCTACCTATATACAGTATAGTTGTGACATCACAACCGTACAGAAGCTCCAGCGGCTTGTTTAAGGCACAGTTTCTGAATACATTTTGCACATTTTCTCCATGGATTATTTTGCTACTTTCACAGAAATTTTTATAGCACCTAGACCTGCTTTATAATAAAAATGTAAAAAGCACATAAATCTCACTTTTTACAATATGGGACCTTTAAATAATCAGGCTCAGTGTGACGTCGTACATGTCCACGGATACACCCAAAGACTCAGGGCCTGCCCACATGTATCTGGATATTTTTGTAAATGGATAATTTAAAAAACGCCTTCTAAAGTGAATATCAAAACTCCAGTTACTGTGTGTCCGTGTGGACATTAACTGGGAGATTTTGGGAAACAATTACAACAATTCGCGCATGCTTTGTGTCATGAGCATGGCCGGCACAGCTACATGCTACATGCTAACGGCTAAGCAACTTCACCTTATCGTCCGTCCACATGAGTCACTTTTCAGTTTCTCCACAGCACCTTGGACCGAGTACCAGAAAGATAAAGAAATAATTAGCTTCTATTGTTTTACTATTGTTCGATTTGTTACTACCACTGAAGCTAATGCTCACTGTATGCTCAGATTCTTCTTCTCTGGTGTTTGGCGCGTCGTTGACGCAGCCTTTACCGCCACCTACTGGCCCGGCGAGCGTCTGCGTTCTGTGGACGGAGATATTTATTGACACTGATGTCGTGTGGAAGAGGAGAAAAATATCCGTTTTAAAAAATATCCAGATACATGTAGACAAGGGCCTCGGGGAGTGACAGCATCAACCACACACATCAACGGATTATGTCCTACCCCAAAGCCAGGCTGACCTCTGACCTTCAAGGCCAAAGAAGACACACGTTAGGTGATAAGTGAAGCACAGGGCCTATTGTGCGGACGCTCTCCCCGTCTCCATTTATTGACTTCCTAAATGATCCATTATGAAGTGATTTACGAGGTCCACCGCCAAGCCCGCCAGGCACTTCTGAAAAGCCGGTGGGTCGCTGTCTGCTCCATTCAGCAGACATCTGCACCAATGGACCCCGCATTTGATTTATCAGAGAATGGACGGAAGCTGGCCCACGCCACCTCTCGTGTTTGTTCAAAGCCAACAGGAGAGTTAGGAAGCTGTTATGAATGCACAATGTCACCAGTGGGGTCAGACACAAAAGGTATAGCTGGAGCTCTGCAGGGGAGCGAGGAAAACATGTCATTAAAAACCAGGCACGTGGAAAAAGTAGTAAGCAAAAAAAGTTGTTTTTTTATAAAGGTCCCATATTGGAAAAGTGAGATTTCCATGTCTTTATTTTATTATAAAGCAGGTCGAGGTGATGTATAAATACTGTGGAAGTATCAATCCAAAAATGCATGCAGCCCGTATTCAGAAATTGTGCCTTTAAACGAGCCGCCAGGACTTCTGAGAAGTTGTGATGTCACAACTATATATATGTAGAAAGTGCAGCTACAGTGCTGTTACAGTCATTCCCAGGCTGCAATGACGGTGACGCAGAGAGCACAGATGCAGAAGACCCGGAAAACACAGACCAATCAGAGCAGAGTGGGCTTTTTCTGGAGGAAACAAACGCTAAAACGGAGCGTTTCAGACAGAGGGTGGACACAGGTATATTCAGACCAGGGCCGGCTCTAGCATTTTTTTTTTTAGCCCTAGGCAAAATCTGTTCAGGACGCCCATCCCACACGGCAATCTTTTTCTTCCCCTCTGGATGCGACCAGGTCATGTCTAAGACGGTAAACCAAGATTTGGCAAAAAACTCATGAAAACTCTCCCGAAACTCCTTTCCCACGACCTAAGCTTAACCATTTTGCGAGACTTGCAAATCTTGGGTTACCATAGACACGACCGTGTGGCTGCTGCTGATAGTTCAAAATGCTGTGCTGTTGCTTAGTGGGTCGGCGGCATCACGACGCACGCCACCCCACAAAACAGACTCGGCAAAACATAGGACCATATATTTCTTAAAACATAATATCAGGGGGGGTCAGGGGGCGTACATAATTGTTTTTCTTTCTTTTTTTTTTTTTTTTTTTAAAGAACATCTCCATATTTTTTCTTCGTTTTTCTTCCTTTTTTCCCTCCTTCACATGGTGGCACCCTAGGCCAGTGGTTCCCAACCTGGGGGGTCCTGACCCCCACTAGGGGTCCCCAAAGCTTCAAGGAGGGGGGTCACAAGGCCTTCTTGATTTTAAGGGGTTTAAGACAACTTTTTTTTTAATATACAGTCAGCCTATACCTCAGAATTTCATTAATTTCCCTGAAGAAAACTAAAATGAAGATACAAACAGGATTAGGGCATGGTGAAGACCTTAACTAATCGAAAAACGGCCACGCGTCAGGGAGAAGAAAACACTGAATTTGTCTAAAAAGAAGCTTATTAAGTATGTAGGATTGGGGTTTTTTTGGGGGCAAACTCATCTCTGATGCAATATTCACAGGAAATAATCTGCTTAAAATTCATCCAAATGAGAAAAATAAAGTGTTTTTGAACAATAAAGCATGTAAACATGTAAGAAACTGAAAATGAGCAGAATAAATGATGTCAAAGAGTACAACCATAACTCATCCAAAACATGACTTTAAAATGCACGCAAGAAAACCAACCCAAACTGCAGCTGCACACTTTTTTTTTCCAATGACGGTAGCGTCACGGCAAAGGAAGCTTGTCTAGCAAATGACCTCGTCTTTCCTCTGCTCGCTAATGATTCGTGGCCATTATGCTCGTCTGGCTCTTTGATTTCTCAGGCCTTTCCTGTACAGCATGATGAGCTTCTCAGCTCGGGGTCATCCCAGGAGACAAAAGCCTTTATGAAGCAGAACGTGGAGCGTTTGAAGCCCCCCCCCCGTGCCTCTCGGCGCAGTGCTGTAACACGCCAGCTCCCATGCTGCTCATTGACTCACAGAGATATTATTAGAGACAGTAGACAGAAAAACAACACCTCTCTATTTGCTCTGGGACTTTCACAACAAGACCCTTGGCCTTGTTCACGACAAATGTCTGTTTCTTAACAAGACATCTGTATTTGACATTACACGCGAGGTAAATGTAGAAGTTAATAATTGCCTTAGTTTAAAATGTAAATGCTGCCGATTCTACGGAAGCCCTGAGAGGCAAGTGAGAGAAAAAAACTTCTGGTGATCCATTTTCTAGATCTGATCTGGATTGTTTTTTTTCTCCTGTGTTCATGACTTAAGAACAAGTGGAAAAAAAAAAGGTTTATGGGGTTATAGTGATCCTGACATTTTCACTAGGGCACGACCGATATGGAATTTTGAGACCGATACAAATCTTTGATGGGAAAAATTAACCGATTACCAATATGGCGGCCGATTGAAATGAAAATAGAACACCTTTTTTGCACGGATATGACGATGCAAAGGTACTCAGAAAGCTGCTTTTCTTAAACAAACAGCTTTAATAAAGAATATTTAAGATTAGTATATATTATAATACATTATAGGCCTACATACAATGTATTACAATGCCAATTCTAGAAATGTACAATGAGTAAATAAAGAATAAATTAAAAAAGAAATTAAAACTCAATAGTACTGTACCTCAGTCAACTGCTGAGCATTTAAATGAAGAACTACGTAATGACACCATTTCTAAATCAACCATCGTTTTCTGCATTATATGTTCTGTATAAAGTTTTCTTATCGCCGCATATCGGACAATAAATACCGACATGTCGACTGATACATCGGTCTGGCTCGAATTTTCAAAGATGGAAAAAAAGTAACTAAAAATGATCCTGGCAAAACTTTCCCCACCTATTTCACATATTATATTTTTGTTGTTATTTTTGAAGGAACTTAGAAAGATTCTTCTGGCAAAACCTTTTTCTTCCACTTATTTGTTTTCCTCACTTGCCTCAGATCTTCTGTAGATTTCCTCTTGCAGAGGACATTAAAACACATTGTTTTTTTACCTGAAATTCTTCAGCTTGATGGTTACATTGAAGTAGATTTCTTCAGTTTCTCTGATCTTTTTGATGAACAAAGACAAAATACTCGTGAAGAAAACAAAATCAGCTCATAAACAGATAATGCTGACCAAGGAGAGCATCTGCAGATCAGCACCTCCACTAAACCAACAGCCCCTCTGTTCTTTGTGTCTCCGCTGTGATTAACCTTGTTTGACAAATACAGCTCAGGTCAGGCTGTGCGTTAAGCTAAGACCTGCTAGAATAACAACAGCAGATTACATAGCTGCTCCGCTGCATCGTCCTCTCAGATTCATGTCCACTGGAGCAAATCTTCTATCAGAAAAAGTCAACACAATCACATCGCTGCACAGAGCGTCACGAAAGGCTTCAGCAAACAGTGCGCTGAAAAAGTCAGCCAGTGCCTAATTAACTATTTGAAATATCAGATATTTTAACCGGCCTTTAAATCGGACTGTGTCTACTTGTACACAGGTGTGTGTATTTGTACACACAATGGAAATACTGCATTCTGTCAAGGCTTTGCTGTGAACTTTCAGTTTAGTTTAGTTTTTTTAATTAGTTTCATGATAATCTTTACATCCGTGAGGAAATCATAGCAAATTTATTTTCATAAATCCCGTAGCAGGATGCAGTTTACTGGATTACGTTATTTTCATTATCGATTAATCTGCGGATTATTTTCTCGATTAATCGTTTGGTCTAGAAAATGTCAGAAAATAGTGAAAAATATCCATCCCAGTTTCTCTTTAAATGTCTTGTTTTGCCCAAAACCCCCAAAATATTCAGTTCAATATGTTATAAAACAGAGAAAAGCAGGAAATCTACTGAAAACAGCATTTTCTGCCATTTTTGCATGAAAAACAACTTTAACTATTAATCGATTAATTAAATCAATTAAACACAATTTATGACAAAAAACAACAAATCAGCTGTTGTTATTCATGAGCATGAATGCATGCATGCATGAGCATGACGCGTGGCCTCGATGGTCAATGCAGGACCTCAATATCTAGAGACAAGTATAGCTAAACATAATATACACGGTCCATTTATCCAGTTATCAAACCATTGCTCTGGACCGTTACTGAATTGTTGGCAACTGGCACCAGTTTGGAGGACAGAGGGTCAAGAAAGTGTTGATTAAAAATCCATATATGGTCCCAGAGCTCAGAGGCTCAGCCGGTGTCCGCTCCCTCGTTGTAAATGGACCACAGGCTGATCCGCTGGTCCTTGGATCCAGCAGCCAGCAGTCTTTGTCTGGGGTCCTGGTGGTCAGAGAAGGCCACGCTGAGCACCATGTCAGTGTGGTACTGAAGCACCGCCAGCGGTCGCAGCTTCTTCCACCCGAACACCCGCACCCGATGGTCCCAGCCCGCTGACGCCAGCAGCTTCCCGTCCCCCCTGATACAGAGCTGAGAAACCCCGGGGTTGACCAGCGTCACGCAGTCCTGGAGCTGTGAAACCACAGAGAGGAAAAGGACCTTAGCAGGTCTTTGCAGGTTAGAACCATCAAATCAGGCATGCTGAGACCCGATATTGGACTTTTGTCAATATCTGATATGGCGATATTTTCCAACTCATTTTGGTCAACTGCAGATACCAATACATGCACATATTTATCTCCATCTAACTGCAGAGAACATCAAGTCTCTCCTGTCGTGGACGCAACACATTATTATGCCTACTGGCCCGTTAAAAATGCAGACGCTCCTCTTTGTCCAGAGATGCTTTATCACGTGTATTCGTGTGTATTTGTGTTATTCGTGTTACTCATCAACCATGGCGGAAATAACGACTATTGCTGCTTTGTACCTGTTGTGGAAGTCCCAGATACGTCTGAAA
>JAOVVB010233548.1:0-10136 GCA_028570985.1 Heterobranchus longifilis
AAAACCGTTGGCTCAGTTGTGATCATGTGACGCTCTGCGTCAAAACAAGAAGCGCATACGTGATACATGATACGTAAATCAAGACTTGCTCGTTTTTCAAGTCAAAATTTATTAAAAATCTTTGCTTGTCTTGCTCGCAAACCGTGTTACTCAAAGTCCGAGGTTCCACTGTACTGGTATATGCTACATATTGGGAATGTGGGAGGAAACCGGAGTACCCGGAGGAAACCCACCAAGCACGGGGAGAACACGCAAACTCCATGCACGCAGAGATGGAAATCGAACCTGGACCCTGGAGGTACAAAGTGACAGTGCTAACCACTAAGCCACCATGCCACTAAAAGATAAAAGTAATCATGTCTGACTGAAGGTCCCATTAAGAGATATCTTGTGGAAATTACTGTAGCTCCTCTTGAAACGCTCTGTGTTTGTACTCATGCTGTGGCAACGTTGCCTGAGTACGGCTGTGAAAGTAGCATGTGGTTTAGATGATCAGATTCCTCGATTGTCCTTTTAGTTTTCTCTTTGCATACTTTACATTTGAATGTACTGTAAATGTCCTGCAGGTCTTGTACACATTCACTTTGATGATCGCACCACCCTTTTCAGGTCCTTTAGTGATCCACACTCCTAGTGTTTGCATGGCCGAGGAAATTCAGCAATTCAATCCAAAGTCTTTGAGATCAGCCTAGATGGGTTTATAGTGTTATAGGCAGAAATGTGATGCATATATAAAAATAAACAGCAAGTTGTAATGCTGGTATTGGTTTAGGCCCCTAAATCCCAGTAAAGAGAACTTATAATAATGCTACAGCATAAGTATATACACTTGCATGTTTCCAGTGGTATTGCAACAGTTTGGAGAAAGCTAGTGTGTGGGTGTGATGGTTAGGTGTTTGCAAACCTTTTGCCATATAGAGCATTTGTATAAATGATTGTCTTAAATCCACTAAGACAGTTTAGTTTCGCCTTTACAGACTTCACACCCTTCTAGTTAAATTCTTTGTTAGAATTTATATCTGTTTATGCCCAAGGCTTTCTCTTGCTTTAGTGAATAACTTCCCCTGGATACTTTACAGTCGATTTGTACCTTGAACTACTGCTCATCCCTGGACTACTGTTTGCAATATGCTCATACTGATCTTTCTTTCAACACAATAATATTCTTGCTGTGCACTGAAGACATCTATATTTGATCATTTTTCACCATTTTTACCCTTAAATGTATGTCTAGATTGTAACTTTAGTTTACTCCTATCAATAGTACAGTTAAATATGACTGACAGGTGTTTCTTGTTGTTTAGGTGTTACTTGTTAGATTGACTGTTTAAAGATTTAAAAGCTTTAAATGTTTGATCTTGTTTTGTTCTTGGATTGTGCCTATGATGACTGAATTTGGTTTTCAAAAGGATAAATGTACATGAAGACCAGAGAGCTATCTACGGGAGAAAAGCAATGCATTTTAAAGCTGAGAACGAACCTCTGCACAAACATTGGGCATTGAAGTGAACTGAAAAAGAAAGAAAAAAACCAAAACAGATTGACCGAGGAAAACAACAGCAATTGATGACATTGTGAGAGCTGTGGACTAAAAAACCCAGAACAAACCGAATTTCCAGAAGGAATTCAGAAGTCTGTAGAACCACTCTGTCTCCCAATTAGCAAAGAAATGCATTCATCCAACCTAACTAGGAGGAAGATACTGACTAAAAAACACTGCCAACACAATAAAGGACTTAATCAGGGGACACATGTTGAAGGTTTTAGACTGCCAAGTCAATCACCAGACTTTAACCAATTTGGGCATGAATTTCACCTCCTGAACCAAAAACTGAAAGGAGAAACCCCTCAAAGCAACCCCTCAAACTGGAAATGATGCATTAGATGCCTGAATAGCATCACAAAAGATAAATGCAACAGTTTGGTGGATTGTTGATTTGATTTGAGTTGAATTTTTATTTAATATAAGACTAAATGTTCCTATACTTTTGCTCAACTAATTGGGTGGTCTGCTACCAAAGGTGCGCTGTTCTAAGTTGTTTAACACGTCTAAATGAAATTTACAGGAAACGAAAGCTAAAATTCAGATCCTTCATCTCACTTTGATCTTAAACCCAAATGGCTTCAGTGTGTCAAAGAACATTGCTTTTCCAGGGCTTTCAGATGAGACTAAATGTGCATTTCCATTAAGTTACATTGCGACAATTTCTACTGTTGCTCTATATAAAACAAAATTGAAAGTATATCAAGGAGCAGGAAACTAATGCAGAAATGCTATAAAAATGCAAATTATCTTTTTTTTTTTTTTTTTACATTTTCAAACTAGAAGCCAGTCTTGGAGATACACACAAGCTATTTTTGAAAGAAAAAAAAAAGTTGTGACAGAAACGTAAAAGCATTCACATGATGGCCATAATTTTGACATTATTTCTTTAGGTGTATCCAATTATACCAATTCCGATTAAAATGTAGTGAAATTGAACAAACGTACATATCTCACATTTACAGTAATCATATTCAATTAGTACACATTTCTACAAAAATACTGCTTGTACATGTATATTAGCAGCATGGGGGGTCTCTACAGCTGTGTGAGCAGCGGGGGGCTTGTTACTTACCATAGAGCAGGAAGCAGAGGCATATCAGTCTGTTGGAGTGTTTATTTATTAGATACTGACACTGACACAATGACAGTTTTTTACGTTTGCAGGGGAATGAACTTAGACATAAGACTTTTACACTAGAGCTCTATTATCAGAACAATTATACAATAAATTACTGTATTATGGAGGAGTGGTCAGGACAGTTGACGACTAATTCTGAATCTACAGAAAGTCTTTAAAATATTTTAAAACAGACTTATTGTCTTTTAGACCTGTATTAAAAGGAAGTAAAGTTGATCAAATTTATTATCTCTGTTACAGTATGATGACTAAATCGCAGGTATCATTGTTAGATTAAAAAGGCAGGGATGGTTTTGCTTTTTAGTTTTGTATTTCCTAAGCAGACCCATTCCCAGACCCATCCAGGAAAAGTGTTTCCTCTCAACATCGGGTCCTGTTCCTTTCTGCTCCTGTCTGTATTGTGAGTTATATCTTATTACCCTTTACATCAGATGGATCTTCTGATGTTTCTTGCTTTATATGACTAAAGATGATTTATTCAAATTTATTTATATGGCTAAATAAAAAGCTCCAGGAAACACTGTATCCTGTGGTAGATAACCATAGGGAACAGTTGGGGTGAGGGACACATCCTGAATGCATGTCTATCTCAGGTCACCATGCGCATTTAATTTCACATCCAGAAATAACTGACAGCAGCTAACCTACATACTGTCATGTTTTTAATATGAACCAATGTACAAATATAACATAGAGAGAGCAGAACACTGAACACCAAGCTTAGGATCACACAGGAGTCTATAATGCTGTAGGGTGGCAACGTGTCCACTGTACCATCCAGCCGATAAAAATTTGCTTGACAGATTTTTCTTTAAACAAAAGAGTTCAGCAACTGACATTCACTTCACTAAACTGACAATACCACTTGTCAACTCTGTTTCTTTCATTCTGGATAAAAAGTACATCTCTCACGCATAAAGGACAGAGCAGTGACACTGTAAAGGCAGCACTGAGTCCATTCTCATGGTGGAATAACTGCAGAGAAAGCAGCAACTCAGATCTTGTAATAACCTTCCAGAGAAAATGGTCCAAAAATCTACAATGAGCAAATAATGCAAAACTGACCTGACTTGCAAGCATAAAATATTACTAATCAACATGAACGGGCTACAAAATCCAGCATGCATTCCAGTTCTTTGTGAATGAATCATCCTCTGCTACATCTGCAGTGGTTAACGGCTTTATACAAAAGGTCAGATTTTTTGTGAGGCTTATCCCTTCCATTGAAGCATGTGTTTAGTCCACACTCGAATGAATTCGATCTAACATGGATCATCGGGTTTTACACAGATCAAACTCACTTGGGGACGTCTAGCTTGTTGCACTCAAAGTAAGTGTGAAACTTTGTATGAATAGAGTGAAAGTATTGTTTAAAGCGATTAAAATAAAGATGTTGGTAATAACATCAGTACTTCTTTATTACTGAACAAAAACAGGATTTAAAAAGTGGACACCTGTGTCTAAAGCACTAGAAAGAGACTGTGAAGAAGCTACTTGACGGAATATGACAGCATCCTTGTCCCTGACAACATCCTTGTTCTTACTTGATAAAAAAAAAAAACATATATTAAGTGAATATAAGAACATTTTGGTGGACAGTATATCTCCGCCATAGCCAGAGGTGGGTAGTAATGAGTTACATTTACTCCATTACATTTACTTGAGTAACTTTTAGAAAAAATAAATAAGTATGAATAGTTTTACTGCAGCATACTTTTTACTTTTACTTGAGTAGATTTGTGAAGAAGAAACGCTACTCTTACTCCGCTACATTCGGCCACACACGACTCATTACTTTTCTAAGCATTTGTAGCTGGTGGATTTACCGCACGACTATTTCACCAATCAGACGCAGCAACAATAATCACATGACTCCGTTTGACCAATCACGTCAGCCGAAATAGTGGGGGAAAAAACCTTCAGCCAGTGTTCTATAAATTCATCCTACCTGTTATTTTTTCATGTTTGTGTGATTATATGCTAACTTTAATTGTACATATAATGTTACTTCAGCGATCTACTGTATATATAAGTATATTTCAGTACAGAATGAATCGCCAACAAAAGTGTTGTGTTCAACACAACAAAAGTGTTCTTATCCCAAAAAATATAATGCATCAGTGGCATCATATAAAAAGCATGTTTTGCTTGTAAAAGAATAGCTTCATACTGCGGTGTCATCTCTATCTGCCAAAACAGACACACACTTCAGCGCACACACACACAAATATATATATATATTGGACATTATGATTGAAACAGTTACTCAGTACTTGAGATACAAATTTTTACTCTTACTTGAGTAATATTTTGGATGACTACTTTTTACTTCTACTTGAGTAATATTCAAGTAGTTTGTAAAAATGCAAAGTTTTGCATTTTATTTTTATGCCTTTTTTGTTTTTGAAGTGATTGCTCAGCAAACCAAGGATAAAGCAAATAAAGAAATATTTATAATTATACACTTCTTGGACAAAACAAGTCACAATTTCAGAAGGGTCAAATTATTAGCCTGCATCAAACAAAGAAAAAATAAAATTACTGGAATTTGGTTAAGAACCGTCTATGTCTTTATGAAAATCTCGAAGGATAATACCAAACTGTCACCTTGGGAAAAAAAAATACATGAACAAGGAGATCATTTATGCAGCAACTCATGATGCAGCAACTAAAACTTTTCCAGGTAAAACATTTGTGCACCACACGTTTAGTTGTTTCATCAAAAAACAAGATCACCAGTAGAAGTTATAGTGCTGCTTAATAGTGAAAGTAAGAGCATTTCCCCACATGATGCAATGAGAACTCACAGCTTTAGAATAAACCAACTGTGTGCCCATAAGAAAACCACTTGTTAGTGAGACTAATCTGGAAAAACGCTTGAATTTGCTTGGGAAAAGAAAGAATGGAATTTGGAGTAATTAAAAGGTCATGCGGTCTGATTTGTCCAGATCGACCCTGTTCCACTGATGCGAGCGTCATGGTAAGAAGGGAAGCACATGACGTGATGTACCCATCATGCATCATGCCCACTGTACAAGACTCTGGAGGCAGTGTTATGATCTCAAGGTACTTCAGTTGCTCAGGTCTACGCTCAGCAATGTAATGTGGCAATGAAATGAAGTCAGTTGACAACCTGAATGTACTGAATGATCAGGCTTTATTTGTTGATGCATGTTTTCTTCTCTGATGCCACGACCATATTCCAGGACTCAAATTGGTGAAAGTGAGATTCTGGAAGCACAAGGAATAATTTTCAGACATGAATTTGCCACCAAGTTGTGTGCTGTAATCAGACATAAAGGTGGTCGAATAAAACATTAGACTGTGTGACTTTTTTTTTTGTTGAGCCAGTCAGGGTATATAATACTTGAGATTACTTGTGATACTTGTACTTACAGTGGAAACTTGGATCGCGAGTAACTTGGTCTGTGAGCATTTTTCAAGAAAAAAGCAAGTGGTTCCATGTTAAAAAAAGTTTCCAGACAGAGGAGTGTTTGTGTGTGTGTGTGTGTGTGTGTGTGTGTGTGTGTGTGAAAGTCAACCTAAGAAGAGAGTAGGGTGGGAGGAAGTTGTCCTACACAGTAGCCCCCTCCCCCCTCTCGACTTATGTCAGTTTCACACACACACATACGCACACGTGCGTGCACAAACACAAACACACACATGCACACGTGCATATGCGCACAAACACACACACCAACAGAAACACTGCTCTGTCGGAATTCTTTTCAAAGGTATAGTGCAGGTTCATTTGTTTTATTTTTGTATTGATTATTTTTATATGAATATTGGGTTGTGAAATGAATCATCAGAGTTTCCATTATTTCTTATGTGGAAATTAGCTTTAATATATGAGTGTTTTAATATACAAGCATGCTTCTGGAACAAATTATGCTTGCAATCCAAGGTTTAACTGTATTGGAAAAAAAGTTAATTGACAGTATCTAAGAATTTTTTAAATAGAAACATGCACACACAAATAAATAAATATATATAAATATTTGCTTTTATAATAAAACTAATGTATACTAATGTATAATTCATACTTTAACATGTAAAGTCTTTTTTTTTGCATGCTGATGTGTATGGGATAACACCTCTCACACTTGTTTCTGCTCACATTTATTTCTAATATTGTTCGATTCTGTGGTATACACAAACCTGTTTAGATTTTAAATGATTTCTTTTCAAAACTGTAAAAGAATTTAAGATAAGACTATACAATTCATGTTAAAAAATATTTTGTACATTTAAAAATTCTCTAAACAGGTCCTTGTGTTGGATTCACGGGCATTTTGTATTATTTTTGGCATAAAATTATAGTATTGGGAAGCAACTAAATCAGACTTCTTCTTCTCTTTCTTTTTCTTCACCTTATGGATGATGAATGATATACACCCCAGTCTCCCCAGCTGCTTTTCTGTATAAGTAGATCCAGTCCATTCACACTGAAATGATATATTGAGTGCTGGAGTCTGGATCCTCACTACTAACCGCACAGTTCAACCAGAAAATAACATTGTCACATTTCATACATAAATTTTTAAAGCGGTAGTCATCTGTGAAAAAACAGTCTGAGAAAGCCAAACTAAGGAACCAGAATGAAATAGTTTCAACTGGGAATTGGGGCGCCTGATGAGAAATGTCTCTGTTCCTTATGCCAGTCTTCATCTGACCATGAAATGTGCTTTTCAAGTTCGTGGTGTACACAAATACAACATCAGAATTTTTCGCTCACTTTTCAGTGCAAATTTTTGGGCCAAGGTCTTGATGATATTGGTGTTAAGAGTAACTAGGTTAACTGGATCTCATGACCCTCTCATACGTGTCCCTGGGTTTTTGTGTTTTTTTTTTATCTGTATTTTGTGAGACAAGTAGCTTGACTCCATTTCCCAGCACACACTACAATCGGCACATGGTTGTTATGACGTTCACCTGAAACTTGTTTAGAATTTTACTGCATATCATACTGTGTATGGTTCTGTCTGTGACAAATGAAATTAGAATTTTGATTGTTAGAGTTGGTTCCTGTGCATCTGTTCTCTTTGGTGTTTACAGTAGTTCCCTGCTTGGTTCTTTGTTCATGTTACTTTGTCATAGTGGCAGTAACATTAGGTTTAGCTCTTAGTCATGTTTTTCATACCTTTTTTTTTTATTTTTTTAAATGTGTGTAGATAGTGCTGGGCAACACAGCCTCTGGAATTAACTCGTACTTTGGTCTGAATTGAAAACAGCACATGCAGGAGTGTAACAGGGATTCTCTGAACCCTGGGTAACCAACAGGCATGATGAAAATTACCTGAATATGCTATGATGCACATATAATGAGGCTTTCATCTTTTCCCTTTCTTCTTTCTACAAGACTTAATTGGAGATTTTTTTTTCTTCTTTTGTTTGGGGTTTGTGTCTATACAGTGACCTGGAGTGTTATCATGGCACTATATGAAGGAAACACACAGTTAGACTTTTTGAACTAGTGTTGTATTCCTTAAAACTCTAAATACTGCAAACGTTGAAAAGATGCTTGTTTCTCTTAGAATGTAGAATGCGATAGTAGGGACAGGGCATCCAGCAGACCATGGTCATGTCCACCATCCAGCATGACATCGGGAAATGCTCTGCAAGCCTATCTTCGTTTAAAGAAAATCGATTAACTCACAAAGTGATGGTGTGATCTTGTGCTGAAATACTCTGTATTCAACTATAAGGTCCCCTAAGTCATCTGGCCACCAACGCATTGAAGGCAAGGTTATCGGCAAGGCATGTGATTCCCCCAAAATCTTACTGGAATGATTTCTAGCAAAAAGTCTCGATGTTGTCGTGGAGTATTACAGTTTTCTAGATTCCTTGCAAAGTCATTACCTTATGATCTTGACCCACAAACAGAAGCATACAAAGGACCCCTAATGCTCAAAATGTTTCTTTCTTTCTTTAAAGTACAACGAAGCATGCTTTAGATGACCATAATTGATATAGTAACCATTTTACCATATTGGCTGCATCTTCCAAGAGTTTTAGAGTATCCTTGCAGCATGGATCCGACCACTTTGTGTACTGTGAACTTTGGGGAAATCCTATCCAAGGGAAGAAAACAATTCTGTTACTGTATGTGGAGGGAAAATCGACTCCAACCTGAGAGCTGCATATTAGCAAAAATCCAGCTAATTTGACAGACACATGGCATAGCGAGGGAAAACCACTCAAGCGTTCAAGCAGTGCATTAACCCACTAGGCAGGAATGGAGGAGGTTTTTGTTGTATTTGTAATGGGTGCAAGAATGCAGAAAAAAAATACCACTAATAAATAGTGCTTTCTTACAGTGCAGTAAAAAAGTATTTGCCCAATTTTTTTTTGCCATATTTGTCACACTTAAATGATTCAAATCATCAAACAAATTTAAATATTACTCAAAGATAACCCGGGTAAATACACAATGCATTTGTTAAATGATGGTTTTATTCATTAAGGAGAAAAAGCTGTCCAGGTGCTGTGTGAAAATGTAATTGTAAAAGTGACTAAACCTAATAACTGGTTGTGCGGCAACAACTGCAATCAAGTGTTTGTGATAACTGGCAATAAGAGTTCCTGTGAAGGAATTTTGGCCCACACTTTTCAGAATTGTTTCAATTTGCACCACTGAATGCTTTTCAAGCATGAATAGCCTGTTTTAAGGATCTCAAGTCTGGAGTTTGACTACTTCAAAGGCCACTTCAAATCCTTAATTTTGTTTTTTGGAGCCATTCAGAGGTGGAATTTTGGAACATAGCCCAAGCGCGCTTGAACTTGTGGTAACAAACTGCTGACCGGACATTCTCTTTCAGTATTTTCTGGTAAAGAATTCATGGGTTATTCAATTATAACAATTAATTCAGCTGCTGAAGCTGCAACACAGCCCTGGACCACCGCCATATTGGACTTTTTCGGAAGCGTTGCATTACTGTAGTTTTATGCCAGATGTAAAGGGACGCACACCTTCCACCACCAACTATTGTCTTTTCTGTCTCAAAAGTCTTGGGGATAATCAAGATGTTTTTTTTGTCATTTAAGTGTGACGAGTATGAAAAAAAAATCAGGAAGAGGTCAAATACTTTTTAATGGCGCTGTATGTTTATGGACAAAATTGCTTGTGTTAATCATTATATAGTCATTCTTTCTCATTGACAAGGAAAACACCGGGTTAGTTGTCCCAGGCTCTGGGTCAGGGAGGGCCAAAAAGGCTACTCTAACTCCTTAATAGTCTCCTGGACTCATTTGTTAAAAAACGATATTTGTGAAAACTTATAGTATTCATGAGTCACGTAAAAGTGAAACAAGTGGGCCTCCGAGTGGCGCAGTGGTAAAGTGCTCGCCCTATCATCCGGAGATCACTGGTTCAATCCCCGGGTGATGCTGTAACCTCTCACAGCCGGAGGCCTAGAGAGAGCTGATTGGCCGAGCTCTCTCAGAGGGGAG
>JAOVVB010233549.1:0-10136 GCA_028570985.1 Heterobranchus longifilis
GAGTTAGAAAGTGACCCCAAACTTTTGAACGGTAGTGTATATACAGTAGAACCTTGGATTACGAGCATAATTTGTTTTGGAAGAGAAAAACCATTGGATCACGTGACGCTCAGCGTCAAAACAAAAAGCGCATGCGTGATACATGATACTTGGTACTCGTAAACCAAGACATGTTCATTTTCCAAGTCAAAATTTATAAAAAATCTCTGCTCGTCTTGTGGAACACTCGCAAATATATATATATGCTCCATACATGGCAGGCTATGCTAATTGTAAAAATTAAAAAAAAACACGCCCCAACGTTAAAAAGTATAGTAACAAGCTTTTTTAGGCTTACTCAACTTTTAAATTATTTAAGATATTTTACATTGTTGTTCACGTGTACCTAGTTCAAAATCCTAACGTGTGCCTAGTTCAAAATCCTAAGTTGACTCAACTTGTAATTCAAATATTTAAGTTAGCTCAAGTAGTATTGGTTGTGGCTCAATTGATTATATTTCTCTAGGGTTGATTTAGCAGAAAGGTAAGTTGTCTCCAATTTCTGCCCATTGATGTAGTTGATTCAAGTGTTTGTTTTTCTATAAAAACACGTTAGCCTAACAATACTCCAACAATTTAAACACAAACATTAGTTAAAAAAATCTTTATTGTTTCAAAACTAGTCAAAGTTAAAACAGTGATCAAGCATAAAACAAGAAAATACAAGATCTATTTTGCTTAAAGGTCAATAAAATACCTAGATAAAAACCAGATGCTCATCAATATGTTACTGATTCTTTTATATTACAATATCATAACCATTTTTATGTCAGTCACACAAAAAAGTCTATGATAACTACTCAGCATGTGACTCTGAGGGGAGCGGGTCTCTCCAAGTCCAATAGTAATTCTTTGGATGACTTCATAGGTGTACTGTATGTTCATTCCTTTTGGAATTCAATGTTTAGACCACAGACCTGATCAAACATCACTCCTAAAGCTGTTGCATAGTCATCCAGACCCTCAGGGACTACTACACTTCAACACCATAGCAACTTCATCAGTTTGTTCACGCTGCTCCAGTAGCTTCAAATCTACCATCACTCCATATCTAGTTATGATAAAAAATAAAGATATTAATAAGGCTATATACCACCAGAGAGTATAAAACACTGTTTCTGGAATTATAATGAGCGGTTAAAGCTACATATTGCTTCATATTCAAAAGGGTTTGATATTTTCAAGGTTTTACTTTGTCATTGTCGGGAGTAACTGTGTGAAGTGATGTTTTAAAATAACTGGGTATCTAATCAATCCACTTTTTATACATATAACATATAACCGATAGAACACTTGTAGATGATCATTAGCGACTCTGAACCCAAACTAACACAGACATTTTTAACATCCTTTAAATTACTGAGTACCGAAACGCCGCTACTCCTTAACTGTTAAATACTTTTTTTTCCTGAACTTTCGTTAGCTGAGTGCTCGTGTGGCCGGTTTGTGCTGGGGTGGAGTAGGACGCTGTTGCTGGGAAAAGTCACGGCAAAGTGGGGGGAAAAATAGATACGGTTATGACCATTTAGCTCGCTAACTCCTGTACAGTGAAGCCTAACATTAGCTAAGCTCACCTCAGTAATGTCAGGGTGTCTCAGTATAACGATAATCGGAAACACACCAGCCTCACATATATACTGTAACGCTATCATGTGATTGCATCTCAATGAAGGTAAATTGCTGGCTCAAGGTGAGTTTTTTTTTTTTTAGTGTAATCAGTCTGTGACTCTAAAGTTTTCAAGAACACAATGTAACCTGCTGTCTCAACAAATACCACTGTAATAAGATGGGCCAACAAAAGTCAGTCAACATTTATCTAGTTGGATTTTTTAGAGTGTGGTGCGCTGGGTGTTCTGTGCATTTCAGTTATTGCCATCAAAAGTGTTGCCTTTTCTGTGTAATCTGACCGGGCGGTCTGGCCCTTGGTCACTGTGCGCATAAACGAGCCTTGAGTGCCCATAATCCAGTCACCAATTTGCTGATATATAATTGATAATCAATGTTATTGTGTTAATTTTATGGCTGATGATGAGTATATATACACTGGTCACACTGTATGTTACATGATTGTCATGAGCCTGACATAACCATGTCAGTTAATCTAAATTAACCCTGTCAGGAAATTGACACAACCCTGTCATTAATCTGACATAACCCTGTCAAAACCATAGCAGATGTTACACCATGTGACAGGTTGTGACAGCGCTTCTTACTCTTCCTTCTTCTTGAATTAGAGATCACATTGTGTTCTGTGTGTGTATCATCATCTTCATCATCATAATCATCAGCGCCATCTGTGTGTTGTAAAGGTGTAATCATACTCTAAGTGTGTTCTCCATGTTCCCTTCCCTCTTCATAAAATTCAAATCTTCATTTTGATCCTTTTTTCAGTGTTTGTCTGTTTTTCCGTCAGTATTATGATAATAGCTATACTCACAATTACTTTCTCTAAACTGTGTTCTGAGCCCCACTTACGCTTCTTGAATGTTCCCCAATAAAAACCCTTGGCGCGTACATCCTGGCGCATCTGCCTCCCTGTCAGCGTGCCGTGTGGTTTTCCATCAACATCTGCCTGATATTTGAAGCTAATGATAATGCTACTACTTTTCACAGCTTTGTGATGCTGTAATTGTGACAGTGAAAGTGCAATTACGGTTGCATTTAGGTGTTTGTCTTCTTCCTGATCGTAGCAGAACGGGCTTCCTGTGCAAAATGAGCTGGAAAACACTCGGTGCTCGGTGCATGGAAGAGATAAGCGGCTTATCTCTTCCTGCAGGTGCTCAGCTTTGCCCATCCAATCAAGGAATTTCACGAGGAATCCAGTGACTCTCTAGCTTTGAAAGTTTGTAGAAAATAACTGGGTTTTATACATCATTGTAAACATTGTTGGTTGCAGAAGGATGTGCTTTGAAATATATTTTAAAGAAAGAAAGAAAAGAAAAAAGAAAATGTGACTTTTTTTATTCAAAAGCAGATTTAATAACATGCTTTTCATCAGCATTTTTATAACTCATGAATTCAGAGTTGTAACTTTCTTTCTTTTTTGTACTTTTCTTCTTTTTTGTTTCTTCGTTTTCACCCCAGTTTTCTGCCAAAAATTTTTAACTAAGATTTCACATTCTTTCTTTCTGTTTCTGTTCTTTTCTTCATTATTTGTTTATTTACTTTCTTCTTATTTTTTGTATCTTTATTTTTTGTATTTTTTTCCACACTTTTCAGAGCTTGTCCCTCTATTGAGGTCTTAAATGTACATGTAGAACCCTGTGAACAGAGGCTTTCACAGCCTTTTCACATGACAGAAACCCTTAAACAGTTTTTTCCCCTCAAGCACAAAAATCTTCTGGCTGAGAAATCATCAAAATTAAAAATCACACATCACCAGATCTGACATGATTGATCTTGGTTTGAACTTGCTATATCACAAAACCCTCTCAGTTTAACACGGGTGTGTAAACTTTATATATCTGCTGTATCTGCATGCTAAAACCTCACAGAGCTTACTCTGCGTTTTGGTAAAGTCTGACCAACTGTGAAATACCCTCTCTACTTCTTTAACACTGTAAAAAAGAAATCCTCTCCGTTTAGGTCTTTGGTGTTATCTTGCCCAAAAGCCAAGTGCAATTTTGGTCTAATTTCTAGAAATGGAATTGCTTGAAGTGAAGTGGAGCAAGGCAGCATGGCAGTGTGTCCGCTCCACATTCACACTACATGGCTTCCAAAGCTGATTAAATAATTAACTGGCAGAAGGACAAGCCTGAAACCACTAAGCGTCAGAAACCTCCAGTGAACACAATAACACTGATAAAGATGTCGTTAATTGCATTTCCAGAACTTTCCACCCAGTGCATGAATAGTTTTTAATGAATATGCGTCATTGCGCTTTGTGTAAAATGTCTCCTATTGAGGGCTTGAGGACAAGCTGGGAGTTTAACCATCATTGGTTATTCATACAAGATTTAAAGAAAAATATTTTTATTACATAATAATATAAAATATTAAATAAAAAACGTAATATACAACACAATTATTCAAATTTTTCCATCTTATTGAAACTTAAAATAAATATATAATTTGTCTACATCGCCCTTGATTGTTTCACTGCCTCTTTCTTTTTAATCATGAGTGTACAGATAAATACAGTGATTTTTTTTTCTCTTAGGTACAAATCAGTTATACTCACTTCAACCTGTGATCTTAGTTTTTTGTTCTTTCTCTTTGTCTTTTCCTCAGCCTTTTTGTTCTTTCTTTAATTGTCTCTTACTTTTCTTTCTTTTTGCTTATTTTTTGTTCTTTCTCTCTTCCATTAACCTCTTTTCATTCTTTCTTATTTCTTTCCTTATAGTTTCCTCTTTTTTTTTCTATTTTATTCTTTCTTGTAACTACTTTTTACTGTATGTATTCAACTGTGTTAGGATGCTGGAAGTTCATTATAACTGGAAATGTTTGGAGACTCAGCCACAAAACTGTGGAAATTTCAGCCCTGAACTATTGAGTGCAGTCACAAGCCATTAGAGAACAGCTGTCTGCATCAGCCCAGTACCACACCATCTTCATGGTTAAGTTGAACCGTCTCCAGTCACCACACGCATCCCAAGCAGTTTTGTGCCGGAGTCTCCAAACCTCACTCACTCTCACTCACTCATCGTCATTACCGCTTAATCCTGTATTCAGGGTCACGGGGGCCTGGAGCCTATCCCAGGAGACTTAGGGCACGAGGCGGGGTACACCCTGGACAGGGTCGTCTCCAAACATTTCCAGTTATAATGAACTTCCAGCCTCCTAACACACAGTATGACTGCAAATCAATTCCTGCTATCCATTATCACCTAAATGAGGATGGGTTCCCTGTTGAGTCTGGTTCCTCTCAAGGTTTCTTCCTACTGGCATCAACTTCCTTGCCACTGTTTCCCTCGGCTTGCTCATCAGGGACAATCTGATAATTATTGTCCCTGATGTTTTAATTATAATGCATAATTATAATTTATGCATATTTCCCCACACTTTTCAAACTCATTTCCATAATTTTTTTGATTGAAAAAAAAACATTTTTTGTTAAAGCTGACCATTTCTAAAAGGACTATATAAATAAAATTGAATTGAATTTAATTGAACTCTGCAAAATTAAAAAATTTTAAGAGCTTGTCCCTCTGCCAAATTATTAGTGGCTTTTCCATGTAGGCTTAATATAAACCGCTTAAACTGTTTAAAGAACACTTGAGGAAGCCAATCTCGGTTTGAGATGAAGAAAAGAAAAAATAATCTCTCTCTTTATCTCTCTTACTCATGTACACATTTATTCCACTGGCCAGAATAGTTGTTTTTTATTTCAGCTGGTTTTAGGCAAAGGGCAAGTCTCTCAGAGGATTAATGTCTACAGATGGCATTCATTCACGAGCCACTTGAGTGTGTCACTCATCCCAATAAATATGGCGGAAAGGTTACGGTACCTGCCTCCTTCTGCCTGCGACAGGCATTTTCTATCTCTTTTTCTTTGTTCCACTTCAGCCAGGAGTCATAGTGCATTAACTTAATGGACCTTCCCTGACAAAGCCTATGCACACACTCTCTGGTGAGTACAGACCTACTGGACTGAAAGGTCCTTTTCATCTGGCATGAAACATGACAGATACGCCTTCTCATTCCTCTCTAGGTTTAACAAGTCTGTAAGCTTTAAGTCAGTAAGCTTTAAACCACAAACACATGGTGACATATTGATCCATCAGCTGCTATGGAGCCAACACCTTCATTCTGAAACATTAAATATGTTCATGGTAAAATATGATGAACAGATTGTTGGACGCCATTAATGATCGCATTAGTTATAAAAGGTTATGTATTACAAGGCAGGCATGTGTAGCCTGCCCACTGACTATGCTACTTCTAAAAATGATATAGCGAATGTTCATCTATGCTTCCTAATAAAGTTCGGTTAAGGTTTGGTCAAATTCCTATGAACGGTTTAGGAGGATGTGCAGATAGAGGGAAAACGTGTGACGAAGATGGATGACAACACTGACGCCAACGCGAGATGATGCCTAGTGAAGCCTTTGTGTCACCTTTGCTTCACAGATACATGATACAATGAAATAGTTAGTGCACTTCTACAATGTATTTTAGAACTTAGTTCATAGGAATCACATGAATGTATCATACACCTAGATGCTACTACAGTTAAGTGGATATGGTGTAGGTAAGTGGTGTACCCTGGCCTTAGCATTGTGGCCTTGCTCCTCCAGGGTTTAATTCCTGATAACACTAGGTTAGGGAAAAAGAGATTTTTTTTTTTTGTATGATGTGTGCGATGTTATTGATGATGATACTGGTGTGAAAGTTAAAGCTTTGGACACTGATCTGTTTGAAGTGTATGCTAAATGAACAACAGGAATGTTATACTTTTTCAGTCTTTGTCTATCATAATAGTCTTGCTTTGCATCAGAATTCAATGTAGGTCACATTTGTCTGTCTCCCTGTCTCTCTTTCTCTCTCTTACACACACACACCTAGACAAACTCACTGAAGCATACATCACTGAGACACCGTTCTGGGACGTCCTGGACTGCAGATCACAACGTCAGAAGATGACAATGCAGAGCGTGCATTCACCCTGGACACACAATTTGGGAGACCTTCTAAAAATAGAGAGAATCTCATTATAAATATTCCCAAACTGAGGCAGATGTAACACTGAGCTCGCTGATGGGACACCAGCCCTTCATACTGCTGCAGTGAGAGACTGTGTCCAGCCACAAAGAAGCTTCCTGAAAAGTTTTAGTTAATGAGGAAGCTTTAGCTAATCAGCTACGTGGGGAAAAAAACAGAAACATCTAAGAGAACAAGAACACAGAGAAAAGAGCCCTGATTATGACCTTCCTAATTAAAAAAACAAAGCAAAGTAATGCAATTAACATCCTTTCATCCATGTGTGTGATTTAGAAAGATATGTTTACTTAACAACAGAAATGCTTTTTAACGCAGAAACACGAATACATGTATTGGAAAATTATCATCCTCAAAGGAAATGCGACAGATCAGTCACTATTGCGGATAAATTTCATTGGCTGTTGATCAAAAAATTATATTTTTGCACTTCAAAAATAGTGGCAGCATAACAAAAAGCAAAGTGTAAAAGCCACTAAATTGGCTTTAATATTTGGCTCTAACTCATCTGCCTTAAAATTCACACAACATAAAGATACAGCTTTACCTCTGTCTGAAACAAAGCACTAACACTGGAGACTGCTTTCATGAACTTAAAACACACACTTTTTAAATCTAATCTGCTTTAAACATGCCTGGAAAAAAAAATGTTACTATAAAAACCATAGTGTACTCAAACAAGCACATTAATATAACCCTGTGATTGAGAGCTACATTACTGTCTTTGGCAAGTAGTTATATTTTGAGAAAATATTATCATTTAGCAATGGTGTTAGTCAAACTGTAGTGCTGTTACTTGAATAATCTTGCATTTATCTGTTTTTAGTCCTGTTTTTTTCAGCTATAGCTCCTGATTTGTCTATTTTCTAATTAACATAATACATTTTGTATAATAATAGTCCAGGCTAGAGATATTGCTAACAGGAATGTACTGTATTCAAATTATAAATATCCTGCAATCTTACGTTAAGGTTAGATCAACTATAATACTAAGAGCTCTATGTCTAGGCAGTATCCTGATTATCTTCTTGCACGTGAGTCAACTACGTCACGGGAAATAATTATCCATGTAATTTCTCATTGTTGAATCATTTTAGTACTTCATAACCTTGTTGGTCAGCATTTGGTAACAAACCACAAAAAAAAAAAAACGGAACACTGTATTGAAGCAATTATGCCATAACTACAATATGTTTACACACTCTACTTTAAAGGCTTTAAGCCTGGAAGGGTTTTTCATCACAGGAGGGCGAAGTGTGCGCTTACTGAACAGATTACCATGTTTGGACACTGCAGCAGTGCTGAAACAGGTGCACAATGTTACTGCACAAATAAGCATCACTTCTAGCACTTTGTCCTTACCCATGCGTCGACTCCAAGAAGAAATCTTATAGGGGAACTGAAATGCATTCACTCACAGAACATATAAAAGGATACAAATGCCTAATACAAATTAATGCCAAATTTTGTCATTAATAAAGACTGTGTGTATATACTGTATATATATATATATATATATATATATATATATATACCGTCAAACCTTGGAATATGAACAGTTAAACCTTGGAATACGAACATAATTCGTTCCGGAAGCATGCTTGTATATCAAAGAATGTTTATCAAAAAATAATGGAAACTCAGATGATTCATTCCACAACCCAAAAATATTTATATAACAATAATTAATACAAAATATAAAGTAAAAATAAAGAAAGTTAACCTGCACTTTAAAAAGAATCGTGGCTGAAGTAAGACGAGAGAGGAGAGGAGGGAGGGGGTTACTGTGTAGGTCTTTCACACACATCTGTAATGACACTTGCGCACACACACATACTTGCTCACACACACACACACACACACAAACTAACGGATAACTGCTCAGAGACTCTAGCTCTTTAACAAGGAACCTCTCTAATGACAATTGCTTTTGCTTTACGTACACACACACATGTTGTCACAATGTTATAAGAAACACTCCACGTGTGCATGGATGTTGACTATACTATATGAGCGAGAAGAACCATTGGCTCAGTTATGATCATGTGACGCTCAGCAGACGAAGCACATGGGCACTACTCGTACGTCAAGACCTTGCTCGTTTATCAAGTTAAAATTGTTTGTCTTGCAAAACGCTCACAAGTTACTCGCAATCCACAGTTCTACTATATATACTACAGCTCTAATCTGAGGTGCTGTTACCACTCAAAAGTTTGGGATCACTTGCAAATTTCGTTGTTTTTGTTTTGTGATTTTTTTTTTTCTTACATTCTACAACAATACCGGGGATTTCAAAACGATGAAATACCACATATGGAATTAGGTAATTTGACAACTACAACAAGAGCAAGTTATTTCAACAGTTGTTATTTTAAGACACAAGACACAAACTTTCTGGAATAGTTCTTACAAAAAGTGCAGCATTGTCAAGTGCATTTCCAAAACCCATCAAGCACCATGATGAAACTGTCTCTCATGAAGACCATCACAGTAAAGCAGAAGCAAAACTTGCCTCTTTACAGATGCTTTACAGATCCTGAGTAGCAGTTTCCTCTCAACATAAACTGTGCAAAGGAGATTATTGCATATTTTGGACCCTTTAAGCATTTTTTTTCAATGTAAACTGTCGAAGATATATACTTTGTGTGCTGTGTGTCCGTTCTTAAAAAGTAAGAATCAAATTAGGAACATGAAACTGTTTTGGTGTTTGATGATTGATTCTAGACCTTGGATATGTGATGTGCTAAATATAGCGGATTTGTGGATGCTGCGCAGAGGCCCCTTTGTGGCCATGACAGAGACAGGACTGTCGGTGAGGTCACGGGCAGAGAGGACAGGAGCTAATAGGGGTCAGACACATTTCTGCTGGCGTGTGGGACTGAAATGTTGCTGTTGTGGTTAAGAAAATGGCCTTGAAGTGGCTCTTAATTTATAGTTTCTCACTCAAGGACAGGTAGTTAAGCTAATTCAGCAGTTTCCAGTTTCTAAATAAGCATAGTTTAGTGAGTGCGATCAAAAAGGTTTTCTAAAATATTCTCTTAATTTGGCACATTATAAACATATGTAATATGTTTTCTGAACATTAATTGTGTTTAAATATATGTCAGTGTGTATATTATATACAAACAAGCTATATGGCTTAGATAGCTAATTAAGTATTTATTAGTAATGTCAATGAACATTTATGATTATATAATATAATGTCAAGGAAAGTGTATTACACTAGCTCATGTTAAGTAGCTGGCTAATATTATATATATTATTATAATATATTTTATCAGGTTACCTCATTTTAATGAGCTGGCGAAGATAAGAATCGGACTTCAAAATCCTGAAAATCCTGTCACGTTAGCTCAGCATAGCTAGTAGGTTATTGTTAGGTAAAAAAAAAAATGTATATACAGTGTATATACAGTATATATAACTTTTTTACAAAGTTG
>JAOVVB010233550.1:0-10136 GCA_028570985.1 Heterobranchus longifilis
AGCCGGGGCGTAGCGCCGCCCGAGATGATTGTGATTGGTTTAAAGAAATATAAACAGGCCAGGCAGTTGTTTCCACTATACCGGAGCGAAAGACATTCATAGGTCTGGCTACGCAGGACTATCAATGGATTATAGCCTCTGTGAGGAGACACTGGCTGAAAAAGCCATTTGAGAGTAAAATTGAAATACTGACTAAAAGAACAATAAAAACTGCTGCCTTCAAAAATGCTAGGGTATTTAATTGTATGTTTTTCTTCTTCTGTCATTCAATAATCCCTCTAGTCTATAGTTGTTGTTAGTGCTGCATTGTACCAACAGATGGAGCCATTTCCCAACAACACATGCAAAGTGTTCATACTGCAGCTCTTAAAAAAAAAAAAAAAACAGTAGTGTCACAGTGCATAAAGGTCATTATATTAACATATCACATGACAAATTAAGTAACATGAATTATTAAGCACTAAACCTTTGTACAGAAGAGATGGTTTGGTTTCAAATAAACCATGCAATTTATTTATAAATGTCCTTAATTTCTCCATTCAGTTATTATTAGGATTATTATTATTAAATTGGTGTTAGTTCACTTTTTTTTTTTAGTTCTACTGTTTTAGGAAAATTAGTGGATTCATTATTATTCAATAATAATTTAGACCTTTTGTTGATGATTTACAAGGTTGATAATGAGTCACCAGCATTGTTAGACCCATTAAGAACAAGGTCCATTAAATAACTTCTAAATGATTACCTGAAATTGTAATCAAGTTAACAATTTAAACTACAACACCTTTTTGTAAAGTGAATTTCTTAGCTAAGTTAATTAGCCTACTTTGTGCAAAGATCATGAGTCTCTTAATGTCTCCCCTTAAATTGAGAAATAAGAGGTGTTGAGATTAAGGTTGCTTTAAGTTCCTGCCTCCCTTTGTTGTTTAATTAGCAGTCAGAAATTAAGGGGTTGTTTAAGATGGCTTTCTCAAATTCAATGACTATAATACTCCTATGCCATTAAAAAAACTAATTTCAGGAGGGTTTGGAATTAGACTAAAGAGGAGATCAGTGTCACTGGAGGATGAGCATCTGCCAAATAAATAAATGTAATTTAAATCTTTAAAATATTTTTGTAAGTAATTATGTGGTTTTTTTTAAAGTTAATTAAAGTCAGATTCTTTATTCAAAACTTACTGTCCACGTAATGTAAATTAAGGGAACAAATCACATTGTAGGTAATTGGTTTCACACAGGTGTAATCCCTGATGAAAAATACTGTAACTTGATCATGATGTCATGTACTGGCTAGCAGCAGCATGAAAAACAATCACAAAGATCTCTTTCACAACATGCTTTAAGAGAAAAACTGCTCGGTTTGTTTGTTACATTGAACAATGTCAGCAGGTGATTCTGTCCTGTAGGTCTGAAGGAAAGACGTCACATTGGCACTTTGGGACGGCGGCACATGCTATTTGGAATGTGCTTTGTTTTGACATACAAGAGAAAAACAGATAGGAAACTTTGAATCAGCTGAGTGTAATTATCAATTCGAGGCTCAATTGACGGTTTCATCAAAACAGTCTATTGAGAATGAGAGCGAGGGACACAATAGTAGGGTTGCACTGCTTTAGCCTCTTATTACACCTAAAAAAGCCCTTTTTGGGAGTAAAGCGGTGCAAAGAACACATGAACTGTGGTCAAACAGTCCGATGAGTCATCCTTCTCCCTGTTTTTGAGCACATGTGTGGTATACACAAAACAAGTGTCTACAAGGAGAATGTTCTGTAAGGTAAAGGGCTCTGGGTGCTGAATCGCATCGAAGAAACAGTAAACTAGTAAACATGAAGCGACTGTCAGATTATGTAATGAGCGGAGCCTTCCTGGATGACAGTGCGCCCATCTACAGGGGTCTTATAAGCATGAAAATGATTTGATATGCAGATTAACCTGCTAAGGGGCCCACAGGCTAAAAATGAGCTGCTCAGTCCCTATTAAGACCCACCGCCTCATATTCCTCCCTATACTGGAAAAACCCTGGCTCCTACAAAATGACGTTCCCATACCATTAAACTGCATTCTCAATTATGTTTCGAGATGAAGAATTTTTTTATGGTCGCATTTTTAAACACCTCGTTAACTTTGTGAATTGGTTAATTACTTAAGTAAACTACTTGGTTAGGTTTAGGAAATGATCGTGGTTTGGGTCAAAATAAGTAGTTTTGTTATGTAACAAAATGTAATAAGTATGCTTGTTAATTAACAACATTGACTTTTGTTTTTGTGACCTATCCACTCCGACCCCAGACTGTGATTAGAAAAGTTTTTGCATAATATGTCAAAAACAAACATAATCTGACTAAACACAAATTAATTCAGGAATATGCACAATATAAGCATGGTCAGTATGAATGCACTTTCACCTAAAAAGTGCAAAGAAAGACCCTCTGTCCTCTTCTGGATCGTTTAGCGTTTGGCTTGTCCACAGTTTATTTGGATACATTGCTAACTGAAACCATCTCCACACAAAAGTCTTTATGTGCCAGGAAGGACTGATTGTATCAGACAGACTGCATATTGTCCTCGTGTGTAACTGATACATAAAAGGTGGATGTCCAATGTGGCTTTAAAGGGGACCTATTGTGTGCATTTTCAGGTTCATACTTGTATTCTTGGTTTCTACTAGAAAATGTTGACATGCTTTAATGTTCAAAAAACACATTTTTCTCATACTGTCTGTGCTGGTACTCCTGTATTTACCTTCTGTCTGAAACCTTCCGTTTTAGCGCCTGTCTCTTTAAGCCCCATAAAAAAAAGCCCAGTCTGCTCTGATTGGTCAATGTTTCCGGGTCTTCCACATCTGCGCTCTCAGCATCCCTGCACCGTGATTGCAGGGGAATAACGGCATAGAGGCACTTTCTACCGTGAAAAATCACAATTATAAGTTTGAAACCAAAATCTTCACAATGTTCCAGCAGGAATCGGTAAATCGGGGAGAAATTAACAACATCGGCAAACAAGATTACAGCTTTCCCTGACGTTAGCATGTAGCTACATGTAGCATGTAAACACTTGCAGGAGTGTGCCCGGAGCAGATGACCATATAAAAAAATCAGCTATAGCCAAAGTAGAAAAAACTGTCTGAAAGAACGGTCTGAAGCCTGAGGTTCTTGTTCACGTTGACTTCATTATTTGAAACTTTGGCCAATTTATAATGAACATCCGATGTTGTAATGTTATGACAAAAAAATTAGGGAAAAGCATAATAGGTTTCCTTTAAAAATCCTCCCCATCCAAAAGATATTGGACAAGTCACAAAATGTGCTTTTTAACCTCTTGTATGCCTGGAAAATCATCTTGAATCCCAAACGACTGCATGTCTGGTAGTAACTTATTAATCTTTCTACTTGCTTACTTGGCAACCAGAAGGCTGACTTCATAACAAGTTAATAGAAATGTGTTTTGGGGATTACCAGAGGTCTTGTGTGTGCATTGAATCTCCCTACTGAAGCCTTACATGTATATATAGCCAATAATGGACGTGACGATGTGTTTCAATTGGATAATGAGTGGGTGGCTGAGAGGCAGCAAAGGGAGAGAAAGGCACTGTAATTACATAAGCCTTTTCCACAGTGGGACCCAAGATCATAGTGTTCTGAACTGCTCTATGCACCCAACTGCTTGTTAACCACTTTCAACCCGTCTTAACATTTTAATTGTCCAACAGAACTGAGGTCAAGACGTTGTTGTGATCCTTTCATTTATCTCTCCATGTTACCTTTGCAGCAGTGTAACATGTTTTCCGCTGTCACACGATACCACCGACATGGCTTGGTGCTGCTGTCATATATGTAGAGTCATATGATTGATGGTCTGTAAAACATAATTCTCCTCATGGTGATAGATACTTTGGGATAGGGTTGTCGTAATGTGCTCTGGGGGCCCAGAACGACTATATTTAGTATAATAAGGAAAAATGCAACATCCTGATTGGTCTAGTCTTGAAATTTGGGACCGACATACTTAACATGTAACAATATAACAATACAATTTTGAAATGTTTAGAGCATGCAAAAATCACACTTTTATCAATAGTCAGAGTCAAGATTTTAAAAAACCCAAATGATGTTATGTTTATTAAATGTTTTCCAGATTAAATTGGTTTTATACTGCATATGTGTGCATATGTGAGTCCATAAATACCAAATATGTGATTGTGCTCCTTGTAGTTTCTAAGATACAGCCATTTTCTTATCATACTACATTTTGTCTTTGGGCTGATGGGTGTTTCTTTCCTTAAATATAATGGTGTATATGGAGAAAACTGTAGTCCAATGTGCCTAAAGACTAGATATAATAAAAACTCAGATTTGTGCTTAAGCAAGCCCAGAGAACACTTCCATCAAAGGAAATTCAAAGTTTCAGTTGTGAACACAAATGGGTTAAATGGAGACATGTGAAATGTCTTCTTTGAGCTCGTAATGTTTAAATGACGCAAGACAACGGCGGACAATATGACTGCCTTGACCCTTGGCTCACGTAGCGTCTCGGCAAGAGGACAATGACACAGAGCTCTTACATACATACATTAGGTGTGGTCTTTCAGTCCAGGATTACTGTGGCTTTCCGCACTGTGTTTACAGGATTATATCCGCTTTACACACGACGAGACAAGAGGTCACTAAGCAAGAGGCAGAGAAACACGTGTGCACTTTAAAACAGAGGTAATAGTCATGTGAAGAAAGAGCCGACTGCTGATGAAAGTGGGATCATTTTGTTTTGGATGACACTGAGGGATGACAATGGTGGTTTTACAGCTAAGACTGAGTTTTATTTCCACCCAAAGCCTCTTACGTTTAAAAGCCATTATTGGAAACTGTTAAGATCTTGCTGTGAAATCAGTAGCTTAAATTTTAAACCAAATGTTTTTGTAGAATTTAAAAACATTGCGTGTGTATATCATGCATTGTTCGTTAAATAACACTGTATGTGGACAACAGATGAATTAGTCAGTAAAAACTTTGTTCTTCCAGTGTTATTAAACCGCTGTATGTGGAGGCAATGTAAGAAACATTAAAACTCACTATAGTCTTTTATTATTTTATTTTTGTTATAGTTTGTCACAGGTACAAAAGTCTTAAAATTGGAGGAGAAAAGAAATATACATTGGTTCTTAAATACCACTTTATTGCAATTCAGACAGAATTCATTATTGCAGTGAGACATTTCACAATGTCTGCACATATTGATCAAAATATTGTTTACAGTACAATAAGTTAGTGAGTCAGTACAAGGCACATGCAGGTTTCTTGCATTGTAGTGATGATACATTTCAAAGTTCAGCTGATGTGGAACTATAACAAACCACAATACATCCTGATATAAAGGGGTCAAAAGTACATGTTTACTTATTGTCAAGTCTCTGCTATACTGTACATATTAGCTCATTATCTATTAATACCAAAATGGCAATCCCAACCAACGGCCTTAAATCTGTTACCTTAAATGTATTTAGACAGAATGTGCTTGCAAAACATTCAGTGCTTGATGGTAGTGGTGGAAGAAGTATTTCTTCTTTCTTTTTTTTTTAATTAGTAAACTAGAAGTAGTAGAAGTAGCAACACCACAATGTAAAAATAGTCAATCACAAGTTTCACATTCAATATTTTACTTAGGTGAAAGTTCAGATTTGGACACAAATGTATCAATAATAAAAGTACTCATTAGGCACCTGGATTGCCCTTGTCAATGTTATATTATAATGTTATTGGATTATTATTACTAATGTATAAACACATAAGGAGAATTTTAATGTTGTAGCTGGTTGAGAGTATGCTAATTTATATGTAGTTTATTCTATAACCATATTTCATATTATCTTAATTTGAAAAGTTACTAGTAACTACAGCTGTCATATAAATGTAATAGAGTAAATAAAGTACAAGTACCTCAAAATTGTACTTAAGTGCATTATTTGAGTAAATGTGCAAAGTTACGTTCTTATATTATACAGTATGGCTTATTGTTATTTAGATGTGGCTGCATGTGATTATGGAAAACATTTCTAATAACTCTGACCCTATGAAAAGCCCTTCCTTGGTTCATTAGGAGGATTATAAAATCTCTCTATGTGAGAATATAAATTCTGCCAGCATGTGATTCATGTGAGACTGTTTTATGAGTGTAAGGGGTCTTTAAAGTGTAACTTAATTATGATACAATATAAATAAAACTTTTCTTCCATTCCAAATCATATTCATCACCACTTTCTTTCACAAGCAAGACTCAGGTGTCAATGAAAACAAGCCTTGAGGTCGTTGTATTCTAACAGCAATCGGACGCATGCGGTCCACCGCGTGCTCCTGTGCTGTCGCTCTGACCAGAGGTCTTTGTCTGGCACCTGTGGAGAGGGAGGGCAGGGTGTGGGTGGATCACCTCCTATGGAGGACCAGGCTCACACGCCGGTGACGTTGGCCCAGGCGGGGAATGATTCCAGGTCAAACATGGCCTTGCCCCAGCTGTTGATGGCCAGTGTAATACAGAGGATGCCAATGATGTTCATGACTATTCCTGTCCTGGCCTGATGGAGAGGGAGAGCAGAGTGATATTAAAGCAATAGTTGTACATTTTGGGGAATATTCTTATTCACTTTCTTACTGAGAGTTAGATGAGAAGATTGATACCACTTTAAGAATGGTATCAGTCTTCTCATCTGACTCTTGGCAAGAAAGCAAATAAACCTATTTCCCAAAATGTCCAGTTATTCCTTAACAGTTTCAGGGCACGACTGCATGTGGCTATGAACACATACGTTCAGCTGTCTTTACAGTGTAACAGTGGCCCTAAAGCGACAACTTTGCGTGTTCAACATATAATTTACTGAGCATACCCAACAAACCGCTGCTATACTCACCATGTCAGCAACCTTGAGGTATCCATAAGAGAAGACTATAGCGTTGGGAGGCGTCGCAACAGGCAGCATGAAGGCAAAAGAGGCACTCAGAGTACAAGGCACCATGACGTACAGCGGATTAATTCCAATGGACTGAGACTGCAATAATCACACAGAAAGTGTCAACAGTCAGAGACAGGGATGAACACAGCCTTCATCAAAAAAATCCTCCACTCCTCCATCTGGCTATTTTTCTGCAACCGTAATCACTGACTCATAACTCAGAGTGAAACGTGCGCAATTCTGTGCGGAGTGAGAACTCTCATTAGGTCGGTGTAATTAAGATGTAATTCCTGCAAGTCATGATATCTAGAATAGAAATGCTCTACATTTGTAGCGATAATGGCAGACTGCTGCGATGCTGAAAACATTACTCAGTGGAATTTGCTTCTGAATTACATATCCCGCAGCACACTAGCTTACAAGTGCACAGTAATTTCTGGTTCTTAAAATAAATAAAGGGTGAAAAAAAATGTAAAGTTTATAGTTAGTCTTCTGGCTCTGTATCAGGTCACCACGATGACAGTGTTCTGTCTTGTCGGATGGTTTTTGTTTAAATCAAATAGTAAAGATTGACTTGACGGGATGACACATAAAGTGACATACCACAAGCCATCGTTGCCACAACGTGTCATCGCCTCGCTTTCAGCTGCATGTGACTGATCAGATGCTCTTTTCTTTTTATCTCTATTTTCACATGAGGGTTGGACACCCTTGTGCATCCACTTGGCTTCGCCCTCAATAAATATCTCTCTGAATACCCCTGCTCTTTCGCAACCCAGCCTTGGCGTTCTCTCGAGTGCTCGACTAGCGGGCACAGTAATGCTATTCTTCAGCAGCAGTGGGGTGGGCAGCATTACACGGCACTGGGCTGAATTGGTGTGTTTGGCCGGTTATTAATGGGAGGAGGGGCCCGGGGAAGGGGACTAAACACATTCAGCTTGAATGACCAACTAGATGGGTAACCAAACAAGGGAAAATAGGCCGGCTCCCACTGGGAGTAGTTTCAATGCTGGACTCCAATTGGGGAAATTGGTTCAAAAGAAATGACGCTGCAGCACCTTACTGAACCTCTGCTGCCAAACATAACTGTCTGTCTCCTGCAGTCTGATAGCTCTGCTGATTGTTTCACACAGTCTACTTTCTCTCTGAGAACTTACCATTGAGGCTAAGACAGGTAGGAAGAGCGTCGCAGTGGCCACATTACTGGTGCACTCTGTGAAGGTAGCAATCAGCAGGCATAAGATGATAGCAATTGCCCAGGGAGGGATGTTTTGTAGGGGAGTCATTTGATCTCCCATCCACTTTGAGAGTCCCGATTCCTAAAGAGATAAATATAACATAAACATATACGGGGTTAAGAGTCTTTTCTGAAAATGAAAGCAGTATTTATCTATACCGCTGAGTCAGCATTTGCTCTTTCACTGTGAGTATACTCTCATTCAGGTTTGTGCATCATATACAGCATCCTTTGAAATATACTAAATATAAATAAATAAAAACAAAAGGAACACATGGGGGGGGGGGGGGAATTTGATCTAGCAGCAGTAGGAAATGTTCAGTTTGCCTAGCTGTATATTTTCTGCGTCCAGGAGTGTGTGAGGATCCGCTGGGGGCGTAAATTCTGTCATCAGAGGGTGTGCACATAGGCTCTGTGCGGACATACGCGTACCTCCCATTTTTTGTGACCGCGTGTAACAGTTTTCTTGTTGATTCCACTTGCCAGGATAATTGTATATCATTTGTATATTTATTGTGAATTCTAGTATAGGTTGAGCTAACATATTCACATTTTTCTGTAGCATTGCTGAGCCTACCTATTGGTGACTGACCAATTTCTTACTTGTGCAGTAACTACGCTACTGTGCAGCATTGGAAAACCAAAATGGATGCTCCGTCACTACCTGCATCTCTACAATTGATCATTCAAACAATATAAAGACAACGAAATGTGCATTAATTCATAAATCTACTGTGCCGGTGTGGAACGCGGACTCCAGAAATAGTATAAACAGAACTACTACTCATCCGGGGTGTCCAAAGCTGTCGTGTACGTGTCCACTTGGGAGTATATTGGAGCCCGATGAGGCATTAGGAGAGTAAACCATAAATAATGAGGCTGATTTAGATACAAATTAAAACAGTAACGCTGGATTACACACTGTGCCGTGTCCTGTGAATCCTTTGTGCATGGGAAGGCAATTTGAATCCAGTGTGTGGATGGTGGACTCCACCACCAACAATAAATAAAACACGATACAGCGAGGTAATTACAGAATGTACGTAAATACACTGAATGACTATTGCTGAAAACAAATCTTGACAATAAATAGTATAAAAATGGTTTGATTTCATGAAAATCTCTTGCAACTTTAAACACAGCCAACTATGAGGCCAACACTACCCCCCCAGAGATATTAGTATTCTTGCCATATTATGTGAAAGCTCTTGGCCTAATTTCCCATTAACATTTTGACTGTCACTGACACTTACTTCACTGCCTTTTGCCAGAGCAAAACCTCCGCCAAGAAGAAGCACGATGCCCCATGGTAACTTCTTTTGGGCAACTTTCCAGGTGAGCAGAGGTGGAGTTGGGCCAACATTTTGATGAGGTACTACAGATCCAATAAATGCAATGTCAGTACTGACTCACTGTGCAGTCCCCAGCTCTTAAAACATGGATATAACTGTATGACACGCAGTCTATATTCACCCAGAATGATGGCTCACCTGTGTCAAAACTCTGAGTCCTTCTCCAACAGAAACGTGGAGGTTTCGAGGGCAGAACAAAGAGAAGGACAGCAATGAAGATTGCCACTGTGGCATCTGTCACATACCTGAGAAGGGTGATGAGAGAATAAACAAACTTAGATATATGAAAGTGTCTTCAGAGCAAATAATCCACAAGTCCTGCACTAGATTAATGTCTGAAAATGAGGTGTGTACAAACTCTGCTTTGGAGTTGAAGACATCTGTCGCCCAGCCGTCGACGAAGCCCGGGTCCCTTGTGAACCACATGACCACCAGCAGAATGAAAAGACCCAGGACACTTATCTCTCCAAAGGACATGGGACCCAGCCGACGATGCTCCTCGCGGATCACATTATAGGCGGCGATCTCTTTCTCGGTCTTCACGGCACCACAGCCCCACGTCTTCTTAAAGCTAGAGGGATCACACGGGGGGGGGGGGGGGGGGGGCCCC
>JAOVVB010233551.1:0-23820 GCA_028570985.1 Heterobranchus longifilis
GGAATCAATTTGCAGAATCGGAATCGGAATCGGAATCGGAATCGATAAAATTGAAACAGTGCCCATCCCTACTGGGGATGTGAAATTTTAAAGCATTTACAGATAACTTTTCAACTTTTCACACTTTTCCGCCACCCTAGTGCTTCAAAGTGGTATTATTGTTCTCCTTATCAGAGACAACAACACAGGACACACTGCAGTAGTTTCTAAAAACGATCACCACCACTTTAGAAATAAGAGAGAAGAAAGAAGCATGTCCACTCGCACACGTCCACCGCAAGAAACTGTGTTCTTTGTTTGGATTATCAAACAGACGATATATCAGAGATGTTTATTTCTGCAAATCTGTCCGTTAGCATGTAGCTAACGTTAGCAACAAGGCTAGTGACGAGACTCGCGCTTGCAGCCAGCAACAAACATGTTTGATTATTCCATACGCTGAGAAACAAACCGGGAGCTGTTGATAACATATCACCTGCTGCTGCTGCTGAGGAGTCTGCTGATGTTTTGTTTGTTTCTGCTTTGGACAGCAGCATGGCTGCTGTGTTAGATGTGATGCTAAAAGGCTAACGCTCTGCAGCAGCAGTAACATTATTATCAACAGCCTCTGCTGTAAAACTCCAACTGACAGCTGACCTGACACCAAACATTTGTTTCTGGCTGGTCCTGGTTTTGTTGTAGCTCCTGGTGTGTTAGTGTTAGCTGTTAGCAACAGGCTAACGCTAGCAGCCTGCTACTGTCCAAAGCATAAACAACCACATAAACCCCGATCTCAGTGCTACAATAAAGGCAGAGTAAAACACCCGGCGGTAGTATTAATAAGTATGCAGGTTTTACTCGTCTTGTAGAAAGAATACTAAATGAATGTCTGTTTATACAGTTTGTGAACTCTCTCTCTCGTCCCGGAGCTTGTGCCATAAAGTAAACCTTCACTTTCCCGGTGGCTTATAGGGAACCAGTCTAAATGCAGATGGTGTCATTGGTCAATAGCAATTATATTGTGCATTTACTTCATAATGATGATTTAAAGCAGAAAAGTTATCTGTAGCTGCTTTAAATAAAGGGGTGTTTACCAGGCCGGGAGGGTCTATCTCAGCCTGCTTAGATTTTGGCGATCCTTTTTCAAATCTGTCTCTTTTGAGTCCCCCTGGTTTATGAAAATGTAATATTAAATCACTGGAGTACCTTTTTTGTTGTTTGTTATCGACAGAGGGAGTACCAGCAATCACATATGTATATAATTTTCCAAAAATGTCTTCACCAATCTTCTTCAAATTGACAAACATACTACATGCATCATGAGTCATACGTGTTATAACTGACTTTTCTTTGGAGACAGTGTAGTTCTGTGATATTAAGATTAAAAGATTTGACATATACCAGCTTGGGAAAACAGAACATGTGCTTTCCGTCTGTTTCACTCCACACAGTGCAAGCATAAAATAATAATCAAAGGTCATGAAGGTCAAATAACATCTCATAATTGCATCCTTATCAAAAGTAACCCTTCCGTAACCCGGCAGAATTACATCCTGCCTTTCCCAAAACACAAACTACAGTGATGGACACAAAACACACAGCTGTGAGGGAATGTGATGCGTCATGTAACAAGTGGCTCCACAGCTGGGAATGCCTGTTACATCCATTCACAGCTTCTTCTTCTAATCTTAATAATGACAGGGTCCTTAGCAGCCAGCAATTTTCAAAGAAAAACGAGCCATCGGGGAAGAAGAAGGCATTCTGCCGAAAAACACGAGCGGATAACATTTGGCTGCCGTCCAGCGGCATAGTCCAGAGAGTGCAACAGAAAGCCTTCAAAAGCTCCCAAATACTCCCTAACTGCCAGAAACTAGAGCTGAGGATGTGATAAATGGGTGAAAGTGCAGTTTTCTGCACCGGTGCGTGTTACAATGCTGTACCATTACAGAAAGAAGAGCATGTATATGTAAAAATGATTTCCCCTTTAAATACACCATCGCTGAAAATCAGATTTCATTAAAGGTCGCATATTGTAAAAGTGAGATTTCCATGTCTTTTTTTAAATTATAAAGCAGGTCTAGGTGTTATATAAATACTGTGAAAGTATCAAAACCCTCAATCCACGGAGAAATGCACACAGCCCGTATTCAGAAACTGTGCCTTTAAACGAGCCGTCAGGGCTTCTGTGAAGTTGTGATGTCACAACTATACTATATAGGTAGAAGTGCCATTACAGTCATTTCCTGGCTGCAGTGACGGTGCAGAGACGCAGAGAGGGCAGATGCGGAAGACCCAATCACAGCGGACTGGGTTTTTCCAGAAGGAGGGTTTAAAGAGACAGGCGCTAAAACTAAATAATGTGTTTTTTTAGCACATGTAAACCTGTTCTAGTACAAACCCAAAATACAAGTATGAACCTGAAAATGAGCATCATATGGGACCTTTAAATGTGTATCTGGCTATGTTAATGAAATACTATGTACTGACATTGAGACTTCGAGGTTTACTGAGACTAAAAGAGGCAGATTTATCATCAAGAAGACAGAGGGAAGAGAAACAGACAAATCAAAGTCCTTCAGAAGAAAATGACCCCCAACAAAGGGAGAAGAAGAAGAAAAAGATATCCAAACAGATTTTCACATACATTTAAAACATGTCCTTACCTGATCTGCTAACATCTGGCACTTCTTCTTCTTCTTCTTCTTCTTCTTCTTCTTCTTCTTCTTCTTCTTCTTCTTCTTCTTCTTCTTCTTCCCTACCTGTCTGCTCTCCTCTGCATTCAACTGCAACTCCCTCATTGACAGAATCTTGCTCAGTCCTCAGTTACAAACTCCACCCACAAGAGAGTGAGATGAGTAGGGAGGGGGGCGAGAGGCCGAGAAAGCCTTCCTCCTGTTGTTGCTGCTGCTGTGGTGGGATCAGTAATCGGAGCGGAAAAACCTAAAGACAAACACCGGGCTCTGAGATCAAAGTGCCTGGTGGTTTAAGGAGCAGCTTTGTCATTATTGAACAGAAAGAGGAAAAGATAAAAGGCTTAACAGCGCACTAATGTCAGGAAAACACCAAAGGAGAGAGAATGGACCTCTGTATAAAAGGATACATACCCTGTAAACCCAGACAGCCTTCAATCTGAGAGAATAAAGAGTTGGACCAGAAGACATGAAAAGATTTTTTACAAAAACTGTAGTTACTCATACTTGATTTTCCTTTTTTTTTAAGCTGCACTAATCAATATTCTTATCAAATGGCTAGATGTAATGTCAAAAGACGGGCCTATTATCATCGAGGCATAGTGTACGCATGGATGTATAATAAAAACCTGGATATAGCGTTCGAGGCCCAGCTCCGTTCATTCCTATGAAAGCTGCTCAGTGATGCATGAAGCCAAAAAAAGCTCAACTGCCGCCTCGAAAAATCTCCGGATGAACGACGCTACTTCCGCTCTGCTTCTGCACTGTTGAGCCCACAGAGCAGACGCAGTAGAGACTTACGCCGACAGTCGACTACATCCGGTTTAGCACTCCGGCTAACTTGAATGGGGATTAAATACTTCAGTCTTGCGGCTCTTCTAGACTTTCGAAATGTTATCAAACCAAATGGATTTAATCCTAATAGTAAAACGAGTCATTTGCAGGGGTTGTGATGCCAAAAAAAATGTATCCACGGATTTATAGACGTCTCTTTCGCCATATAAGTCTATGAGAAAAGTCTTTCTGGGCCCAATGGCATCACGTGATAGTTGTAATACCACCGTTTGGCCTGTCATATTGGCTTCAACGGTCGGCGCATTTCCTGGGGGCCTGGTTGTAAACATAAATCAGTTCACAGACCAGCTTCCTGGTTCTACTTTGACCCAAAAAAAAACCTTTAACGGGAGAAACAATTGAAGAATCCTCAGGAAGAGCTACTGAGGAGGGATCCCTCTCCCAGGACGGAGAGCTGTGCTATAGATGTTGTATGTACTGTACAGAATAGACCGACACAATAAAATTAATTATAGATGGATTATAAACGTATATGAAGAATGGCTCCTGGAGGATGCCAAGTAGCTTCCAGGTGTCGTCAAACAAGATGAACAGATTGATACCACTCTCATGTCACTATGTTAAATATGCAGCTACAGCTGGCAGCCAATTAGCTTAGCTTAGCATAAAAACTGGAAGCAGGGGGAATCAGCTAGCCTGACTCTACCATCACATCTAAATGTCATTAATTAACACATTATACCATATTTGTTTAAGCCTTACAGAATGAGGTGCTGATAGGCAGATATTTATAGGGTGTTTAGCTTAGCCAGGGTAGCTGTTTCCCCCTGCTTCCAGTCTTTAAGCTAACTACAATGTTATAATAACAGATAGAAACCGTGGCTATGAAAATAAGACCTGAGTTGTAATAAATAGTAATTATCCTTTAAATTCAGATTACTACTGCCTTGTTTTCCTTCTTTATCTTATGCTCACATAGTTGGACAAAAGCTACCTTGTTTCTTTTCCTTATTTGGAAAGCATTTAAAGAGCTCTTTGGCTGAAAGGGTGCAGACTTTAAAGGGGATCTCTTAACTTTCATTGATGTGGTCCCCTTCCTGTCAACAATAAGACCTTTTCTTTGTGCTAGAGAGGAGACAGACTAATGGTTAATTTAAAAAGTCAGCTCACTGTGAAATAACACACGGGACGGAGCATTCATTGCATCTCTGTGTGTGCGACATAAAACGAGGGAGAAACAAAGCACAGCCACGGCCTTTAACTTCAGAACAGGATGTAACACCACGAATGCAACACAGCAGTGGCACGGTGCAGCTAATGTACCGTGCAGTTTGTAATGGACTTTGTACTGCGTAAAGAAAGTTCACAGATGACCTGCGGTCTATCTGTTGTAAATATGCCGTGGCTGTGCGCACCAGGGTGGGCTCAGGCCATGCAGGCTCATGTGAACGCAAACTAATCCTCTTCATTAAGAAACAGCAGGTGTGTGCAAATGCTGTTAACCCCCGGCGACCCCTAAACTAAACCTTGAACTCCCAGAACCAAAACACTCTCCACTCCCTTTTCATCTCGCAAGAACAGAGGAGTGGGATGAAGGGGAGTGTGGGCACAGAAAAATGTGCATCTTAACGACTCATTATATCAGTATGAAAAAAAAAAGGATTTTTCCTGCTGTTCCATTGGTCTCCCTTCATCTTTGTAGAGTATGAAAATCACACAGATTATTAAAATGCAAAAATAATGAAACTTGGATGGATTATGCAACTTTTAGAGTTTGCTTACTTTTTTTTTAGATTTTTCAGAAATTAATGGAAAATAACGGCTGCCATGGAAACATACATCGATGGTTTTCAAGTTTGCAAAACTGTTGGTAAAATGGTGCCTACATTGTTAAATCAGGCTGGCATCATTCATTGTTCATACACATACACACAAAAAGTAATGAACTGCAATTTATACGTAATTGACGTAAACAGACCCAGTTTGTTGTCAGGCAGCGACCTCTAGTGGACGTAGTAATAATGAGGGGAGCAGAGGAGGGAGACAGAAAAACACAGGGCTGTTACCTGGGAGACCGGTGTTCGTGTCCCCTGTGAAACCAAAAGTCAACATTATTTTAAGTTACGTTCGTAAATTTGTAAGTTAACTTCCGTACGTAACTGACATTCACCGTGACTACCTGAAGTAGTTACGTACGTAAACTTACTTTAACTTAACCAAGGAGTTTTGGTGCCTAAACGTAACCGTTACCGCTGTCGTTTCCCAACTTTAAATAGAACGGTCATATTTCATTAGATATCATACCAAACACTGTATGACAATACTTTGTTTTAAATGGTAGTTGAGGAGCTAAAACCATCAGTGTTGTCCTGTAAAATGATCTTCCTTTTTTTAAGAAGATAAAAAAATATTCAAGATTTCATTTAACCCATTTTACAAGAATGTCAGATGACATTATCCATATTCTTGTGGCATGAACAGCCCTGTTTCAAGATACTCAAAAAGTGTAGCGTCAATGGAAAATCTGAAATTATCTCAGCATCGCCCGTCTTCCAATAAAAATAAGATTAATAAGAGTCTACACAGCAGCCTAAGATGAGAGAGAGTGGAAGAGTGGACGACTTTAGAGTGAAACGTCCAATATGAATGGGAGGACGGCTTATCTGAGGTGGCATTTAGAAGTAAGCTGCCAATCTGACCAGAGGGGGCTCAGCTCTCCCGGCTCAGGTTACAGATGTGGACTGGGAGGGGGAGGGAAGCTGACCTCGTCTCCCTGAGCTTGCAAAGCTTGGATCTCAGGAATAAAGGGTGGACGAGACAGAGAGACAGAGACAGAGAGAGACAGAGAGAGACAGAGAGAGACAGAGAGAGAGAGAGAGAGAGATGTGCACCAAAACAATAGAGCTGACTGATTGAATATTCTCAGAATCAACCAAAAGGTTCTTCCACCAAACCTCAGATAATCACACAAAAAATACTAATACTAATGCTATACTAATACTGGCTGAAGTGCTGCACTGAACTTGAAAAAAAGAGGAACTTGAGGCTCAGTTACTGAGAAAAAATATGCAATTAAATTATAGTTACTAATCAAAATGTTGGTGATTACAAAGAGGTTACATCCAAAATCTATTATTTTTGGTAAAAAGCTTGTATGTATGCATTTGCATTTTGCGTCTTTTCACCGTGATTGTCTTCTTTTTCTGGACAATACACTGCAGCACTCTACATTGCATGCTTTGCATTTATGTTTTTACGACTTTTCAGCTTTATTGCCCAGTTTAAAACATTTGTTAGAAAAGCAAGCAATAAGCAAATGTAATAAGTTACATTACTTTAATGAAGTAATTACTTATTACATTTTAACAGAGTAACTAGTAATCTGTAACCTATTACAATTAAAAAGTAAACTCCCAACACTGTTGACAGGTGCTTATCAGCTGAAGCCATTCATTAACTTCTTGAGTGAAAAGGACTGTCAGTCGTGGCTGTTAATGAACTGTTATAGTGAGTTTATTCATGTTTTGGAGAAGATAAGAAGAATACTTGCAGCCCTTAGGTTTATGGGGTTTTTTTTTAAGTAGGGACAATGCACATTAATTAACATGAGTACTTGAGTCCAGCAAGTAAATGTGCCAGATTTAGCCATGCAGGCTCATTTTCATCTGCAGTCCCTGGTGATGACATTAAAAGAAAACATGCTATACATTAACACATAAGCAGGCAAAAGCACACACACACAATAAAAGCACATAGGCATAAACATAACACATCATGTCACAGGTTGGTCAGTGATGCACTGTGATGTTGTGTGACATTAAATCTTAAAATAACAAGATATGCAGTTTTTTTTCTCTCACTAATGCAATACTTCCACATAAAAGTGACTCAAATGACTACACAGGGGCGGTTACCTGACACATTGTTGCTCCACTTTATTACTTTGGAACAGCAATGAGGCTGTACATTGCAATACTCTTCATCACTGCTTTTATATCAGAAAATTAAATTGAAAGGGCAGTCTGGATTTCATAAATATTTCTGAGATCATGAGTCCAGATTTACACACTGCAACCACTTATGAAATGCTCTGATTATTATTGTTTTCAATTAATTTTATTAATTCATTTAACTTTCCTGTAAATTCTATCTCCCTATGGTTTAAATATTGTTTTAACCACTGTCAGGATATAATTGTGGTGGAAAAATAACAAATTCCTTTGGAACCCTAACAATAAAGAAGGTAAAATATAAAGATGAAGTCAAGCATGGTAGCTGAGGTCAGGTGGATATTTATATAACAACCATCATGTAACCTTCATGACACAAGATAGTTTCTGGAGAGTTAAGTGAAATGCAATGCATACTGGGAGATAAGCTAACAATGTGTCTCCTCTTTGAGCAGCATGTTGTTGCCTGAGAACCAGGAGCGCCACCTTAAAAATGTGTTGCAACCAAGTAGTTGCCATTTCAAAATGCTTTTATTCTGTGCACTAAATTAAGTAGTTACACTTCCTTCTGTGTGTTTCTGCTGACCTGAAAACATCTCTCTACAGCCTTTCAAATGCCTGTGTCGTCTCCCAGAACACATAAACTATCACTGTGAGTTTGTTTAAGAACAGGTCACTAAACTGCAAAAGTTAATGTCACAATAATAATAATAAAAGGGAAATGAGAACTATTTGGGGCATGTCTGTAAATGCCCACCACTTCTCAAAAATATCAGTTTCATCATATTAGATTCATTTTGTGTATCAATTGATGTGTATACTTTGTTTGCATCATTGTTTAAAATGTATAAAAGAAGCCCACAGAGTACAGCCGAATGACTTGAAACACTGAACAGACGATGATTTGAGATTTGTGTGTATTTGGTAGCAGTGTTTGGTAACAATCAATGTATTCCCCCCTCCTGCCAGAGAAAACCACTGCTTCCTTATTACAATAAATTATATCTAAATACATTTCTTCATCAGCAGTCTTCATATTGCGACAGTAATGTGGATTTCTGTATTGTGTAAGTCACACAACTATCCTGGCTTTAAATGTAATCCTAGTGTGTCTGTGTTGGTTGGATTTCATTTCATGGCAAACTTACATTTTGCTTTTGGTTGAAATGTATTTCCTCGACAGTGGGTGAGATGATGTTTAGTACACAACTGAAAAAAAATTATAGAGGAAAATCAGGAAATTGAAAAAAGTCTTGTGGTTGTTTTCTCGGTGCTGCTGGCTTGGAAGTCTTACTGGTAAAAAATACCAGATGGCACGCTCCAAACCAAAAACAAATCCTTCCCTTGGTCCATGGCCTAACTTTACACCAAATCTGAGTGAAATCTGTTTTTGTATATATCCACCTACAGAACATACAGCCTTGTTGGCAGAAGAAACAACTTTTATCTCTCTGGATTAAGGAAATGCACTTGTGAAAATATAAGGTTTTCACCTTTTACAGATTTTTCACTTTTTCCAGGAAAATATCAATTGTTTTGACCTGAAATCTGCGTATGTTTTTCCAGTTAATTTTGAGTGATGTGACACAATACAAATAGTATTTATTGCAGGGGCACTGTAATGCATTGGAATATAATGCACAGCATGCTTCATCGTGTCCACCCTCTTGTTATGTAAGTTCAGGCCATTGCAGTGAATGCTTTAAACCAAAAGCAACACTCACACGCTTTGGGACATAAAACTCATTCTGCCTGGCAGTACTATAAAACTACTAAGAGCAGACTTAAGAGAAGAACACAAAATGCTGTGCCAAGGAATGCCATGTTCTTTGGCTGTATCCTTTGTGTAAAAGTGCTGACAGTAATTATGCTGCATTGGTGGTATGCTGAGATGAAAGAAGCTTTTAATTTGTGTCCCTCTAATTGTCTACAACCCAATGTGGGATTTCAACATTCATGTCTGTACTCATTGTTACCAATTGTGAAGACATGCACATTTTTCATAATCTGGACAGTCCATTTGGTGACTTCGGACAATTGCCTTACAGTACTTCTGTCCCTTGGCTTTATCAATTGTACATTGTTTTTAATCAGTTTTGCCTGCTATTTTTGACTGTCTTCCTGAAATGATTGGCTATTCATGCATGCAAGGTGCCCAGCCAAGATATGTTTTCAAAACATATAACACATGCATATGCATACTTAAATGCTGTTTAAAATGTTCATATCAAGTTAATTAACAAAGTAGGATTGCTTTGTACACAGCCCTCACAAGAGTGCATTCCCAGGTGCTGATAGCAGCAGGACTCATACAGCAACAAAAAGAAAATCAGATCATTGCACACTATCAATATTCTTCAAAGGTTCATATTTATTAAATCACATCCACATCAAGTTTGCAACCGCAACATATAAAGTAGAATCCACCTTGAAGCGTATTCATAATAATCTCAGAGAATATATTCTAATATAAATTAACATAACGTTTTCTGTACAAATAAGAATTTATGTATTTTTTATATCCTGTGACACTGTTCTCTATTCTGACAAATGGACCATATAGAAACAAATACATTATATTAGTCTCAAGCCTGTTTTCAGATGTATATTTAATAAAGGGTCCAACTTCAAATCATTGCAAATAGTCAGATTTGGTGTGAGTTTGTGGGAAAAAAACTCAATATAAGGAATCAGACATTCACAATAAACATAATGTGGTAGAAATCCTGATTTTAAACACTGATCACATTCCGCTACCAGCCATCCATCAGTTATGCCCATAAGACAACACCACGTTGTATCAAAATACAACTGTGGTAGACAGATGGCCTGATGCAGTTATTGTTCTGATACATTACAAAAGTTTGAATCAAAGTTGGAGCCACTGAAACAAAATAAATGAAGATGAAATTACTGCTAATGTACTGTATATGTTTGCACAACACTGCTGAAGGGTTTGTCTGAAATTACAAACATAACGCCACCTTGTGGAGATGGCTCTAACTACATCCCAGTCAGGTATATTAGAAGCAAATATGTATTTAAATTGAACACAGTACACTCTGTGAACTTTAGTAATTGTGAATTTGGGAAATGGTCTATGATGGGGTGGTTCCTGTAGGCTATAAATAAGGTCATTTCAAGGGACCAGAAAATTGCCAGAAAACTGTGGAGTTGTGGCTTATTTCATTCACTAGGCAACATTAGCTCAGTGAGATAGTCCTGTTTGCTGGTGTCTCTGTAAATCAAGTCAAGCTTCCTTTCTACTAAAACTAGCCTATGTTGAGTTTGTGTAGCATATTGTGAAACCAAATTAAATTAAATCACCCACATATATCTCTCTTGTTCCACTGTGGTTGTCACTCTATGTGGCCCTGATGAGATAATGGGATAGAACAGATATTGTGAGGACAGGAAATAACAAAGAGGAGCTAATAATAACTAGGTTAAGAATATGATACAGTAATCTCAATGGCATTCTTCAGATCATAGGGAAACATTTAACCTGTCTTTGTGAAAATGATCAGGTACCAGAAACTCAACATGTGCTTGTTAATTGTATATACAATATATCAGAGAGAAAGGACATGATGGAAGAAATGAAAAATAAAACAGGAGTAGGATTAAAGAGCATAGGCTACTGGAGTGTGGTGCAGGGACGTGCATAGACATTTTTTGGGGCAGGTGCTCAAGTGAAAAGGGGCACTTTTTGAGACATTTTAATACCATATTGAATGCAATTTAATACCAATTTAATGATCGTATCGATCAAAGAATTACATAATACCAATATAGTAGGTACATACAATTATTGTGGTGGAAGAGGAGGATGGCAGAGGATGAACAGGGCTGGTGGGAAACACTGCAGGAGTTAACTAACTCCAGAAGATGGCAGTAATGCAACACGAGCCAGCTGGCTTTACACCTCAGAGTAGAAGAAGAAGAAGCAGTAATCACATGAGATGGGGCTGGTGTTGTGTCACGTGAGGTGTCTCTTCTTAAACATGGCTCCAACTAGCACAGAACAAAACATCATCGGCTGACTGGCTGTCGTCTGTCTGCTGACACGCATCAGTAAACACCAGAAAAAAATGGAGGAAGTAAATGTCGCCCCGCTGTATGTCCTCGTTTTATGAAGTTACTGTAGTACAAACTCATCATGCGTGAAACACAGGCGGTGCACCGTTAGCTTAACGCTAACTAGCTGTCAACTGCTACAAGTGGTGAGAGGTGAGCTAAATATTAAAAAGTGAGCGCTGTTCTGTAATTACAGTGGAGTTGCATTTAACTGTATAGCTGCCTTTGTCTAGCTTTGTGTCATTGATGTTAGTAACTATATGAGGGCTTTTTTGCTTGCTTGTGTGAGGTATCGTAACCTTAGTTACTTCGTTAAGCTAAGTGTTAGCATTAAGTTAACGTTACTTCCTTAAATCGTATTAACGTTAAAGCTTCCGATAATTGTATCACAGAAGCGGTTGTCACTAGCCAAATAACATTTAACGTTATATGTGTCGCTTGAACCATACAATATCAGTAGTCTCTGTTTAAATGTGGCTTTATTGTTTTTCTTTTTTGTTGATGCTATCTCTGCCAGACAGCTAGCAGCCTAGCTAACGTTATACGATTGGGAAGTTGTAAGTAAAGCGAGCTTTACATTTAGTAAGCCATTGAGTAATAGTTTGCTTGTGGTAAAGTTACAGTTTACATCACTAAGGTTTTTAGTAAACTTGCCACCAGGGAAGAGTAGATGTGTTGATGTTGCGGAAGTAGGAGGCAGTCATGTGAGCAGAGTTGAGCTCAAACTTCAGGGACTAGGAGAAGGACAAAATGTTAGTAGTCGTTTGCATTCACCAACATCACATCACTCCTTCATTGCAGCAACCTAGCCTACTTTTCTCCTCTGTGGAAAACCAATCTGTCATCACAACATTGCACAGCAATTTTACTGTTAAAGCACAAGTACGAAAGAAGCTTATCTAATTGTCCATTAATGCTTTTCAATTATTTCCTCAGAGGGACAGGGGGAAGAGGAGATTAGGTCTGCCCTTGATGACTTTGATTTCTTCCTCCATGAATGTCTGAAGGTCGTCCTTGTGGGAGACAGCAAGGCATACGCAGCAAGACATTGTGTGAATAACAAGCATTGGAGACTCACCATGGATTGGCTGATGCATGCAGTGGAGAAAGACTTGGGGGTTGACCGGCGGCAGCAAGGCCCAGGTCCCCGTCCCAGGGAGCTCATAGCCCTTGTTCCTACTCGCTGGGTGATGGGCCTGAGGGAGAGGAGGGTCATGCGCTGTGCCCGCTTTGACAGCATCAGTGAGGCAGAAATCCGCACCTACCTTCAGTGTTCCCAGGCGAAGTTGCCTCCTGGCTGGACACGGGTGTGCATTCAGGGCCTGAGGAAAAGCAAGCTGAGCTACAGATTGGCCAGAGACCAATGCCATCAACAAATGGAATTCATGTCACAGGATTCTTATGTCAAAACCATGCAGTGTGTGTCGCAACATAATGTCAGGTACTGCACATACTTTGATATTCTGTTATTCTGTCTATTCTGTAAAATGGGGCTATGCATGTCACCTTACATATGTGCTAAAACTCAATCAAAGTATAAAAAAATATCCCTGAGAGAAGTTCTGTCATTCCCATGACAACTGACTGTTAATTGTGAACATTAATTAGTGATGATATTGAATAGAACTGAAACAATAATTGATTAATCGATAAGTTGATTGACAGATCTTAAATCTGCAATTTTCAAAACTGATTACTTGCTGAAGTAATTTATCTATCTAGCAAAATGCTGCTTTACCGCTTTTGTCCATTCTATATAGTATTAAATGTATTAATTTACTGTCTTTGGGTTTTGGACTGTTGGTCAGGCAAAACAAGCAATTTGAAGACATGACATTTTATAGTAAATGATTGATTAAAAAAAAAAACTTAGATCAGTCAGTAATGAAAATAATCTTAAATTGCAGCCCTAATAGCAGGGTACATAGAACTTCACTTAAAATAGAATTGCCTTTGTGGATTCCTTTTGTGTTTTGTTGTTATTTGTTTTTGTATCTAAATGAGCTTTATTCAGTTGCATTGCTACCTTCTAGGGCTGCACGATATGAGGAAAATATGCAATATTGCATAACGGATAATAAAGTATACTCAGTTCTGCTTTTCTGCTCTTTCAGTGTACTGCTAAAATACAACAGACTGCTTGTTGAATAAAACAAAGAAAGGAAATTATTTCCAACATTCTTTTATTGAACTGAACACAGAGGGTGTCATAAAAAAAGTGCAGTTTCCTACTGGTCTCGCGTAGCCAGACCTATATCCACAGCGCTGTGTCCGCACTGGTTTTCTACTAATACTTTATTTTAACTAACTCAAAAAATCCTGAAGTGTCTTTCGTGATGTGTCGCAGTCTTTCGCAATGTGTTTATTGCGCAAGTTGATGTCGCAATAACGATTTAAAAAATGATATATTGTGCAGCCCTACTACCTTCCATGGTTAGGACAGGGTTTCTCATTCACTGTTTACTCAATCCTGCACGCTTAATAACATTAACATTACATAATAACATAAGATAATTTGCCTTGTTAATTGAGTTCTCAGGATAGATGTCAGTTAAATGTCTTCTATGCAGTGAATATAAAGTTAACATCTTTATATTTATGTATGAGTTTAAAATATCTAAATGGAGAAAGCATAAATGCAGTATTTGAGTATAACATATCTGAGATAGCAGGCTAATGAATCTGCTTTTTTGTGTTTTTTTTCCCATTTTCAGGAATCTGTGGCGTGACGCTCATTACAAACTTGTGCAGGCATATGCGGGAGCCAATGAGCAGATGCATGTTGCAGCTGTAGATGCAGTGCGTCATGCTTTACAGAAGCTCTTCAATTCCACATTCATCTCATCTGATAGAGTGTCACCATCTCTTTCTCCAGCCAGAGAGAAGGAGAAAGAAAACGTCTTGCCATTCAGTTCATCATGCTTTTCCAAGTCCCAGTCAGACCATCTGTGTCCTAATGTTCTGCCAGCAGAGTGTCTGCTGGAGACAGCAGAGATGCTCTACGTGATTCTACCTTATACTCAGTATTCACTCCATGATATTGTCTCCTTCAGCCCAGCCAAGCTCGCTAACAGCCATGCCAAAGTGTTGTTCATTCTGTACCAGTTACTAACAGCCATGCAGGGATGTCATGCAGCAGGTCTGTCTTGTGGAGAGCTCTCCCTGCAGGACATAGCTGTAGATGAGCAGCTCTGCAGCCGTCTCAAGCTCAACCTAGCCCATTATGAGGAACTGGGGACCGAAGGGGATGCAAACAGCAACGTTACTGGCCAAAAAGTGCCAAAAAGTGTTCTGCCAAGGAACAATTCATGTGTGAGCCAAGAGAACAAAAGACTTTGCAAAGACTGCTTTGACGAGCTTAAGAAGTTGGTTCTGGACTGGGTCCATGGACGAGTCAGTAACTTCCGCTACTTGATGGAACTGAACAGGTTAGCAGGACGGCGAGAAGGAGACCCAAATTATCACCCAGTGCTACCTTGGGTGGTTGATTTCACTGTGCCATTTGGAAAATTCCGAGACCTCAGGAGGTCAAAGTTCAGGCTCAACAAAGGGGATAAGCAGCTGGACTTCACATATGAGATGACCAAAGAGGCTTTGGCTGCTGCAGTGGGTAATGGGGTTGGTGGAAGCGGTGTAGGTGGTGACCTTGGTGGTTCTGGAGGTGCTGGCGGTGCTGGACAGTCTGACCATCTCCATGTACCTCATCACATATCTGATGTGCTCTCTGACATTACCTACTATGTCTACAAAGCCCGACAGACACCCAAGTCAGTGTTGTGCAGCCATGTCAGATCCCAGTGGGAACCAAATGAATACCCAGCCAGTATGGAGCGCATGCAGAGCTGGACCCCTGATGAGTGCATTCCAGAGTTCTACACAGATCCCTCCATTTTCCGCTCAATCCACCCCGACATGCCAGACCTGGATGTGCCTTCCTGGTGCAAGTCGTGTGAGGAGTTTATTGAGGTCCATCGGCGCCTTCTGGAGAGCAGAGAGGTGTCCCAGTACTTGCATCACTGGATAGATCTCACATTTGGCTATAAGCTGTCTGGTAAAGAAGCTGTCAAGGCCAAGAACGTGTGCCTGCACCTGGTGGACAACCACACCAATCTGACTACCTATGGTGTAGTTCAGCTGTTTGACCAGCCCCACCCGCCACGCTTATCTCCTTCCCAGTACGCCCCAGCAGAACCTCCTCTCCTCGGCCTTGCTGCCCTTAATGTGCCTTCTCTACACATCCCTCAAATCGACACCGTGGCTGACACTGTGGATGGAATGGTGCCAGAGTCCACAGGGTGTGAGTCCAGTGGCTGGACCATGGTAGACAGAGATGAAGAGCTCGAACAAGGTATGGAAGCTCTGGACTCATTAGCATCTGCTGGCTCATCCAGTTCTGCATCCTGCTCTGTGCCAATGCCAAGCATCAGTACAGCGGGAGGAAAGATGGGAGGAGAGCACTCAGCACTTATTGTATCTCAGTCCCCGAGTTCATTCCCTGGTGATTTCACAAGCGGCTTAGGCCCTGGTCTACGCAGTGCCATGTTACAAAGAGGCGGGCCAACGAACAAAAAGCATGGGGAGGTGAGTGTGACCGCCACCAATGCAGAGGAAATCAAGATTGCCCTCCCCGAAGGCTTCAACCCATTGCAGCCTTTGGAAGAGCTGGAGAAGTTGAACAATTTCCTGGTGAAGAGTCTGCATGCTGAAGTGTGGCATCCTGCAGGATCTACGGACTGCACGAGAGACGGTGTCATGATTGAATCTCTACCCTCTCTTACACAGCTCTACCAAAGAGACATGCAGGCCCTTGGTGTTCTCATCGCCGAGATATTCCACCCCTCTAAACTGAGAGGACTGAAGCCAGGCACCCCCCTGAGACAGCGTTTCCAAGCTGTTATGAAGCTATGCTCTGCCAGCCTCCGTGATGTGCCACTGTCTTTGCATCATGCTCTTGAGACACTGCTGCTAATAGAGAAGCACTCTGGAATAGCACACAGAGAAGTACCAGATTGCCCACGCCCACTCCTTTTCAAATATCAACCCATCTGCGATGGTCTCCCTCCCCCAAACCCCTGCCAGTTATTGAACTTAATCATCACCCCCTTTCCTTTCCCTTCCTACTTTGCAGCACTTCATCATTTTATCTTTTCCTACCATGCCAAGATGGAGACCACGTGTAGTCTTCAAGGAAGAGATGTTGTCTTTCACCTGTGGCAGCAGCTTGAGACGCTGTTGCGGGGTAACATCACAGCTGAGGGTCTTGAGATTCTCTTACCCTTCATTCTAGCCCTCATGCTCGAGGAGTCCACTGCTGTCTATGCTGCTTGGTACCTTTTCGAGCCCATCTCTAGAGTACTGGGTCCCAGAAATGCAAACAAGTACTTACTGAAGCCACTGATCAATGTTTATGAAAACCCTCACTGCCTGCGAGGACGCTTCTATCTCTACACTGACTGTTTCATTCTGCAGCTGATTGTGAGGCTCGGCCTGCAGGCCTTCCTGTCCAGCCTACTCCCCCATGTGTTGCAGGTCATCACTGGCTTTGAAAGCGGCATCTCAGGCTCTGGCGGGGAAGCTTGCAAAGGGTTGAGGGGTGGCACGTGTAATCTAGGAGAGGAAGAGGAAGAGGACTTTCAGTGTGGCGAGGTGCGGTCATCTTCTGGGTCTGTTAGCGGGAATATGGGAGGTGGCAGCGGTGCCAGCGGAGGAGTCGGGGTGGTGGGAGAGACGGGGATGGTCGATTACTCTTCTGGCATCAGTCTCAATGACCAAGTGTTTCTCTCGGAGGCAGAGGACTTTCAGAATGGGTTCTATGTCAACAGTGGAGGAGCTGGGAAGCAGCAGAGCCAGAACTCTGCAGCCAAGGATCAAGACCAGGAGTCTCTAAGTGTGGGGAAGCTAAGTGACAAAAGCAGCACAAGTGAGCTCTCACTGGGTGATGGAGACTCAATGCGAGATCGAGCCAGTCTCAAATCAGCTGACAGCAGCCAGGACCTGAAACATGCTAGTGAGGGAGAGGAGGGAGGAGAGCTGGAGGAAGAAGAGGTGACTGAGACTAATGAGGGTAAAGAGGGTACAGACAACCCGACTGTTGCCAACCTGGAGCTCACTCTCTCTGGTTGCACAGAAGCTTCAGGAGCTACAGTTGCCACTCTGGAGGGCGAGTTTGTGAATGGAATGGCACTGGAAGAGACGGAGAAAGGCATTGTGGGAGAGCAGGAGGATGACCATGATCCATCAGAAGAATCTGGGGAAAAAGAACAAAAGATTCTTCTAGGTGAGTGGATGATTGAGGTTTATGTAAATTTTTGTCATGTTTGTTAATAACTGATAATGTCTAATGATTTTAATCATGTCTCCACACACAGATACAGTCTGCAAAACCGTTCGGTGGCTGTCAGCAAAGCTCGGACCAACAGTGACGTCTAGATACGTAGCCAGAAATTTGCTGCGGTTGCTCACAAATTGTTACATTGGTACGTTTAATCACCTCATTCATACATATTTTGCAATACTGACAAAACCATGCTCTGGAGTAGGCTTGGGCGGTATCTCTTTTTTCATACCTTCATACCGTCTTGCCATTTTACCTGGGTATACGGTATATGACGGTATTTGTGTGGAGAAAAAGCCTCTTTGTGTGGCAAAATATTGATGGATCCACACTCCATTCAGAAAAGAAGCATTTTGCAAGTTGTTTACTTGTAGTCTTGTGGACAGACGTGGCAAAACATGAATTCAGACTTTTTACTAATCTTGATCATGATATAATTATTTCAGCATACTTTTGATCTGCTTATTGCAATTATATCATGGCAAAAATCTGTTTATTTTGGGTTCATACTGCTGTAGTAGTGGCAGCAAGTATGCCCTGATCGATCTGAACTCCATTCACAAAACAAGCATTTTAAAAGTTGTTTGCTTTTCATGACGGACCTGAAAAAGCATTATTTCAGACTTTTTACAAATCCTCATCATGCTGTAGTAATTTCGGCATACTTTTGCGTCGTTTATTGCAATTAGAAATCATAATATGTCGGCCTACCGCAAGTAGAGCTGGAAGTCATCCTGACCTAACATTACTTCCTGAGGAAAGCAGTGAAACTCACCGAGCTGTGTTCCTCCGGGTGATGTTATGAATCCAGACACAACGCTGTTTGGTTTTGAGACATATCTGGGACTTCCACAACAGGGTCAGAGCAGCAATAGTTGTTATCAAACACACACGCATCTCTGTATACGTTTAATAGAAAGAGGAGCATCAGTATTTTTGACGGTATTGAAATTGATACCGTCAGGATTTCTAAATACCTTGGTATACTGTGATACCACCCAAGCCTGCTCTGGAGTTTTGTATTTCAAACCAGTGTCACATGTTACTGCTTCATCCCTTTTTCCTCCTCATGTTCTCTGCCTATAGGACTCGAGAAACACCAGTTTGTGGCCGTTGCATCTGAGGAGAGCAGTCTGGAGAGTGTGGGGATGGGCAGTGTTTATGAGAAGAAACCTGTTGTTGGTGACCAGACAGCAGGGCCTGTGTTGGACTGTCTCATCTACATAGCCCAACTTTATGGAGAGCCTGTCCTCACTTACCAGTACCTGCCTTATATAGGATATCTGGTAAGGCGGGAAAAAAAGGCATACACAAATCAGAATGTTCACTCACACATGAAACATCCTTTGACCTATTAAGCTAGATTGCTGTTTTGTCGGAAAAGAAAGACAGTACGTATCAAAGGATTTTTATGGTAATTATTTGTCTAAGAACATTAACACAATGTGCTTTGATTTCATGTGTGTTTCCAGGTTTCTCCACCTTCTTCGCAACGTCTTAACACACGTAAGGAAGCAAGTCTGCTTGGAGCTGTTGCACTTACACAGAAGATCATCGTCTTTCTCTCTGATACCACTCTAATGGACATGCTAATGAAGATCAACCAGGATGTGCTGCTGCCACTACTGGACTTGCTCACCACTCCCCGTATGGGGTAAATAACACACATACAACCACGCACATTCACTGTTGAGGTATAGCTAATGATAGTGTTCAATTATTCAAACATGCATTCAATCAACAGAATCACTGTAAAATATTGCAGCCACTGATTTGCTGTCTATTCAATGAACTGTTCATATTTTTTTAAGTGTAATTTTTGTGTTTAAATAGAGTATAATCAGAAAACATGCTACAATAGTTGTGTCATTCATCCTCTGCTTTATTCTACCTATTCTGCTGTACTCAGGTTCCCCAGCGGGGTGCAGACGCGCACTGCCGTCTGTCTCAAGACTCTCAGCCTGATGGCTCTCATCTGTCTGCGCATCGGGAGGGAGATGGTGCAACAGCATATGGCTGACACTCTGCGTCGGTTCTTTGCCGTTTTCTCTCTGCTGCATTCATTGCAACCCCAGGTATATACATGACACACACACGCACATGAAGACTGACAAGCGTGGTGTCAAGTTTATTTCTAGAATGCTTTCAACAAGCAGATCTGTCACAAAGAGCTTTACAAAAACAAATGACAGAAAGGCAGATGAAAATAAAAATGAGACAGAAACTTGGAATACAAACTATCTGACAGTTGGGAGAGAAACACAGTACATGTATTTGTGAGCACGGCAGGATGGTTTTTCTTGTTGCACCAGATCATTTAGAAGTTTCTCTGTGTAGTTACACCAATGCCTTTTGTAAATGGAATCAGAAATACACAGGTGGTGATTGTCTCACTTATAATGTAGCTGGACAGCGCCCCTCGCAGAGTTGTGGGAGAAGTCACAGTTGTGGACGTCTGCACACCTGAAGAGTCGAATGTGACATATGAGTTGGGGGTACTGGAGGAGCTACAGACTGTATTTAACCCTGAGATGGCCCATGCCTCCTACATCCCCTTCTACTGCCTCATAGGTAGGAAAAACCTCATCTTGTGCCAAATCCAAAATACCCTATCCAGCAGGAAGAAGGCAGTATGTGCTAAAATCAAATATGTTTTTACACTTCAGTGATATTAATCAGTGCTGTATTGTGATTTCTGTAGGTGACATGGCAATTCGGAGACTGGTTCCCAACCACGAGCTGGTCTGGCAGTTGGCCCAGTCCTACCATCAGAGTTTGCGTCAGGGGGGTCCAGAGACGAACTTCACAACAGCGTCAAGGGCAGATCTACCTCCGTCCTCCATGGGTCTCTCCTCTGGCTTTGGCAGACGTGCGGGCTGCAGCCCGTTCCCTGCACCCTCGACTAGCTCCACCTCACTGGGAGACTCCCTCCCTGAGTCAGGCACATTTGGGAGCCACCTGGTAGGAAACCGTATCCAAGTGTCCCGGGACACTGATTATGATGCTAGCCCGAACCTGGGCTTGGCCAACTCTTGGGGACGCTCCAGCCATACCACCCCCATCATCACCACTGCCTCCACCTTCACCACTCCATCCGTTGGCACAGCTTCCTTCTCCTCCTCCTGGGTGACAGGCCCCACCCCAGAGGACAGCGCCCTGAAGCAGGAGCTCCCTCGCAGCGGCCGTTCCCTGCAGGGCAACTGGCTGGCCTACTGGCAGTATGAGATTGGCCTCAATCAGCAGGACCCACATTTTCACTTCCACCAGATCCGACTGCAGAGCTTCCTGGGTCACTCAGGCACCACAAAGTGTTTGGCACCGCTGGCAGGAGAGGATTACTTCCTCTCTGGTAGTAAAGACAAGACGGTGAAGCTTTGGCCCTTGTATAACCATGGTGATGGAACACAGGAGGTGGAGCCCAGGCTGACGTATACCGACCATCGAAAGTCAATCTTCTATGTTGGACAGCTAGAGGCTTCACAGGAGGTAGTCAGCTGCGATGGAACTGTGCACCTGTGGGACCAGTATACAGGTAAGAGAGGCAATGCATTTATGATCATGATTAGAACTGTGCATCTAAACCTTAAAATATTTTTGTGTGGTTAATTAAATAGGTGGAATGAAATAACTAAAAAATACTAACTAGAAATACAATTCTATGTAACTACACTCTACCTGTTGTCCTTAGGCAAGCAGATCCGCTCATATGAAGCCGTGGATGGGAAGAATCCCATTACAGCTGTCACCACCATGCCAGCACCACACTGCAGTGTTGTGTTTGGCAGTGCAGATTCTATTCTCCGCTTCATTGATCCTCGCAAACCTGGATTGCAGGTAGCAGTTTCACTTAGCAAGCTCATTCTGCCATACAACATCCACCAATTATCATGTCATTACTGTGTTTTCAAAATTGTAGCACTTTTTACACTTCTCCACTATAGAGTTATTTCAGACTTGACAGTGACAAATCTTCCCCTGTGTCCCCAGCATGAATTTCGTCTGGCATACAACAATGTGAGTGCTGGGCTCATCCGCTACCTGGCAGTGAGCCCTTCAGGGCGCACTGTGGCTGCAGGTTTCTCGTCTGGCTTCATTGTTCTGCTAGACGCACGCACTGGACTTGTTCTGAAGGGCTGGCCGGCTCATGAGGGAGATATCCTCCAAATGAAGGTATACTTGGAGTGTGTGTTTTCTTTTTCTTTACCTTGCTGTACGTCTGTATAACTGAATAAGGCTGCCTCTGGGTAACATCTTAGTCAATAGTCAGTTAATATGTGGTCAGCTTTTTGACTACTGGAAGATGTTCTGTCAGTGACAGTGAAGCAGATTTCATGAAGGTTTGGCTATTGACAACATGTATGAACAAGTGAATTTCTTTCATTTTGGGGGGGGGCATCTTTGCCTTTATTTAAACAACAGACAGTAAAGAGGTAGTCTGGCTTGCTGTGTAAGCAGTGCCAGTATAAAGCCTTACTTCCGCCGGGTGGAAACCCCAGAGAAAGTCCCTCCTCCTTTTTGTGTGGTTCTCAAAGTCCCTTCACTGCAGCCTGGGCGTGGCGCTGCCCAAGACGATTGTGACTGGTTTAAAGAAATACAAACAGGCCAGGGAGTTTTTCCCCCCTATACTGGAGTGAAAGCCACTGAATCCAGACCTCCCCCCAGTGTGGACACAGCACTGTGGAGATAGGTCTGGCTACACGAGACTAGTAAAGAGGAGACAAGAAATGGGGAAGAGAGAGGAGGGATGACATTAGGACAGTGGGTTCCAGGCCAGGCTTGAACTGAGGACGTTGCAACTACATGGACAAACCTGTAGGTGCATCAGCCAGCAGAATCTAGGAAATCACAATCAGGTTTTCTGGTAAACAGTGGAAACCACAACTGTAGATATCACAGCCCACGTAGTGCACATCAGCCAGTAGATTACTTGTGTTGACTCTGTTTCTCTGAGTGACCCAGGGCACCCCTCAAGTGCATTTCCTAATACAGGAATAATTTTAAATAATTGTTTCAACTATTTGGGAACATTATGGAAATGCTTTTTATGTTTTCAAATTATAACAATGATAAACTGGGATAGTTAATAGTAGTTTCAATAGATTTGTTGAATGCATATGTAAATTAATGCTTTCAGAATAGTATAAAAATGTGGTTATGCTGTGTATTAAAATCACAGTTGGATGCCCAACAGACTTTAAAGAAAAATGGAGGAAGGAAACATGAAAAAGTGTGTCAATACTAAATACGTTTGTATGCTTGTTCAGCTCGGAAGGAAAACAGAAATATCTGTGATTTCCTGATTGTTAGGAGGAACATGTTGTTGTTTTTTGATATAGAAAAATATACCTCGATCATATAGTGGCCACACACTAACTTGAACCCTTGTTACACCATGTACTGCATTCTACGTTTGTTTCCCAACACTGTGCTGATGTGTGGGAGTAACAGTCAAGTTGTTGACTCAAGACGTGGGCCGGGGGACACGGGTCATGCAGTGTCACATAAATGGACGGTCACTCTCTATGCTGTAGTCAAACCTTGTATTCTGCCACATACATTTGTAGCCAAACACAAGTGGACAATGTCCCTAACATGATTGACTCCATCCCTTTGTTGAACTGTAAGCATGGTGTGATTTCTGAAATAATAGAAGGGTTGTATGGGTTTGCAGGGGGTTGGATGATCGCTATACCATCAAATACAACAGACATATAGGCTTTAGTTAGGAAGGAAGATCATTTCTTTGTTTGCTTATTTGTTGTTTATTTCACAGTAAACACTTACAGTATAAACCAGTATATGTGTTTATTGTGTTTCTTTAAAGGTCCAGTGTGTAGTATTTAGCTGCCTGACTTGGCCAAAAATTGAATATAATATTTATTAGTATTTTTTAATTAGTGGATAGTCCCATCAAAATGAGAATTATTGTGTTTTTATTACCTTAGAATGAGCCATTTTTATCTACATGGGGAGCGGGTCTCCCTCCATGGAGGCG
>JAOVVB010233552.1:0-10135 GCA_028570985.1 Heterobranchus longifilis
ACTCTGTGCTCCAGTAGTTCATTATAACAGCAGAGGTGATACATTTTGGGCTTTGCATTGAATAACCAGCAGCTGCTCTCCTGCTGCCTCAGGTGTTCGGAAACATCGAGCTCAACGAGGAGACGGCAATAAATCACCACAACAACTTCCAGACCTTTCTGCAGGCCTTGACTCTTCTCTTCAGGTGATCCTGCCTCCATATTCTAAAACTTCTGCGCCCACAGATAACGCTGATAACACTAACTCCTGCTCCTGTCCCTGTGTGTGTGTGTGTGTGTGTTTCAGGAGTGCGACAGGCGAGGCGTGGCATGAGATCATGTTGGCGTGTCTCAGTAACCGGCCGTGTGATAAACTCTCAGGAACCGTGGGGAAGGAGTGCGGAAGTGACTTTGCCTACTTCTACTTTGTCTCCTTCATCTTCCTCTGCTCCTTCCTGGTCCGTGTGACGGAAAACCCTCACATACTCATGTTCTGAGTGACAGAAATTACACTGAAGTTTCGTGGTTTTGCATGTTTTCAAACACAGTTGGAACTTCGGTGAACTTCGTCAAACTTAGATCATTGTAACTTTTTTTTGTTTTGCTTTTATTGATGAAAAAATACCCAGATAAAAAGAAAAAGCAGATTGGTTTAAACGTGTTTTCACCGAGATGTTATGCCCCCATTAACCCAGAAGTGAGCGTGCTCCCTGCTGTGAGAACATCCTGTTACTGACAGTTACTGAAAGTAAAAAGACAAATGGGAAGAAATTGCAAACTGCTGGTTATGTGATATAATCCCTTCAAATAACGGTCAACTGTGAAATTGCAAAATGTATTTTTAGATTTTATCCTAGATTTTTGTATAATTGATGTATTCAAATAATCAAAATAAGCAGATACTGTACATTCATGGATTGGTTTTAGATTAAACCCCAAAATGAAGAAACACAGGGAGCCCTAATTGTTGCCAAGTGCTGTTGTCAGTGCAGTTGCAAGCTGGGTCAATTCTGAAATAATATATGTATATGTTACATGTAGGAAATTAACCTAAATGTATGTGGGGTTTACAAAATGGTTAGCAGTAACATAGAATATATAGTTTGTGGATTTTGGGCTAAAAACATGCAAAATTACTAAGATGGTCCTTTAAGTAGAAATTGTATTTATTTTTATTTTTATTTTTTCCATAGAAACAAATATTTACAGAAGCCCTGAAGGAATGTGAGAAAAAAAAATATGATCGATTTTCTAAGTCTTATCTAAAATATTTTCTCTTCTGTGTTTATGACTTAAAAACAGGTGAAAAAAAAGTTTTGCAGTGTGAAAAAAAACAGGTTAATTCTTCTAAGTTACTTTTTTTTTTTTAATTTGTTAAAACAGGTGAAAAAAAAGTTTTAGCAGGTGATTGTTTGTTGTTGTAATTCTCATTTTGACCACAAGAGGCTGAAGTGCACCACTACTCCATGTTCTGAAGAGGACTAAAATCATGTTTTCTTCTAGTTTTAATTTCTCCATTTCTCTCTCTAAACACAAGGTACGTGGCTAACCTGTTTTCACAGAAAAACTAACCTGGCAAAACCTTTTTTCCCACCCATTCTTAAGTCATAAACACAGGAGAAAATACAATTTAGATCAGACTTAGAAACTAGATCATCAGATTATTTTTTTCTCAGGGCTTCTGTAAATATTCCGATGCATTATTAATTTATTTTACCGACTTGTGTTTTGGTTCTCTAGATGTTGAACCTATTTGTCGCTGTCATCATGGACAACTTTGAGTATCTGACGAGGGACGCCTCCATCCTGGGGCCTCATCACCTTGATGAATTCATCCGCGTGTGGGCAGAGTACGACCCTGCTGCCTGGTACGTGCTTCTGCTGACCTCTGACCTGCACAGTATAGTCCCTAATGTGTTAAAGTGTGTCAATGTGTTATAGTCCCCAGTGTTAAAGCTCAGGCAGGCTATTTTTGGTGTCATTGGGCAAAAAGATCCATAACCTTTCATCATATTGTAATTCAGGTGGTCTGAGAGAAACTAGACTTCTGCATGTTGTCTTGACTCTGTTTCAGGCTTTAGAAAATCTAGCTAGGGACGGACAGACTTTGGGCCAATCACAGGTCATTTCAGAGAGACAGTGTTTCTATTGGCTGTTCTACTAACGCAGATGCGTGTGTGGGTGTGTCTCCAGTAAAAGAAGCCAACGGAGTTACAGTCTGTCATCTCAAAGAGCTTTGCAGGTCCAAAAGTTTGTAAATACAACTGAGCAGTAATCCTCAAAGAACTGCTGCTGAATGAATGAATAGTACTCGTAAAGTAGTGTCCGTATGAACGCCCATGATGAAGCCGTGTGTGTGTTGTGGTGGGAGGGGCTGGACAAAGATACAAAAGGCAGTGGGCTGTAAGAAGAGCTCCCACTTCAAATTCTGGCGTTTTTTTTTTTCCCCCTTTCTGCATCCTGCACCTTTAAAGAAGAGGGTGTTTATTTTTGAGGTGTGCTAGAAAACAGGGAACTCTAAGCTGTGAGTTCCAGCAGGACGGCTGTGTGACGTGGAAGCGGAGAAATCCCATCTCAGAATGACATTAAGCCTGAGCCCGGAGTCGGCTGAGGCTGGTGACGAGCCCCCTGTCGGCCGGACTGATGCGTGTAAATCCAGCGTTGTGCTCGGCGTCCACTCAGCCCTCTCTGCCTGTAAGCCGGCGGGCTCCAAATCTCCCCCGTCTGTCACTGAACGTTTTTCTATCCCGTCAGCGGGGGAATACAGGTTGGTGTCGGCGGCCTCTCTGGCCCTTACACCGACAGTGTTTAAAGCACAATACTCCACAGAGTGAGGCCTAATCTGCCTCAGATTATGTAAGGCTCATTAAGTTTTAACGAAGGAGCCTTGTCAGTGAGTCAGGACTCCAGCAGAGGTGTGAAATATGAAATAGGAAATTGCCGTCTCCTGACAGACATTACGGGGGAGGACTTATTATTTATTCCTTTGAATATAAATTAGCCGCTCTCAGAGATGTGCCTACAGTAACGTTCAGCTGATTTTCAACTGCGTTAACTCATTTTCATGTCAGGGTGAAGCGAGGAGCACATTCATCGTTTTACTTGTTTTCACAGATTTCTTTATAAGAGCAGATCGCTTTGAACTGTTTGTTTTTTTTGTTTTTTTTACAGTTTTATGTGTCTTACACATCGAAAAGTTGTTGTGTTTTCTGCTGCATGAAGAAAATTACCACTTTAGTTTACAGTAAACACAGAGCTGTAGTTATTTTGGGGTTTTAAATTTGCATTCTGTGTGTGTTTTTGACTACTTTAACCCTCATCCTATAAACTACTGTAAGAAATAATCATCATAGCAAAATGCAAATGAATTTCTTCTCAAAACATTATTAGTTATGTAATTAATGTAATCTGATGGGGGAAAAAACAGATTATTGTTTTTTTTTTTAAAGAAATTTAATTTAATTTCAAGTGAATCTGTATATTGTGTAAAATGAAAATAGTCAGAGCACATGAGGAAATCTGAGTCTGTCTCCTTCAAAACCTCTGATCGTGTGTGATACTTTAAACACCTGTGAGATATGATAAGAAGTGTACCTCTGGGGTCTGCAGGTACTCCAGTCTGTAGGATGAGGGTTAATGTGAACTAAAAAAAATAAAAAAATGTAGTATTTGTCCACCAGAATTGCACTCCTGACAGTGTGGAGTGGGCTAAAAGTCAAAAAAGTAAAAAGAAAAAAAAACACCAGAAAATGTAATCAAGAATCATGTATTAATTATTTTCATTCCTTTTTTCATTTAAAAGAAAAAAAATCTATTTCTAAAACCGACTGCAGACCTATTTGTAAAGTCGCTGCTGCAGCCATAGACTGTATCAAAGAAGTGGACGTAGCCACCGTTGGTTTGTGAGCTTCTGTTTTCGAGTTTGGCATTGTGCCTGTCGCCATCTTGGGTTTTTTTTTTTAGCCAGAAGTGAACATATCGGGACGAGAGCACGACTCACAGACAGTGTAAAATGTAAAGTCTTTACTTGCAGAAATAAAGGTTCGGTACACAGGCAGGCAGTCCAACAAATCAGGCAAAGATTTCCAAAGACGCTCGGCAAACTCATGGTCAAAGTAACAGAAGGCTGCTCAGAAATACACCGAAAATCACAGGGAAATGCTGGAACGCTCAAAGACAAACTGGCACAGACAAAGGGAGACTCAGCGTGTGTTGTAAATCACATTCTAACATACTTTTCATGCTAAATATGACGGAAAATTGTAGCAGTACAATTACAAGTAGTGTAATTGTATGTAGTGCGTTCACACTGAATAGCATGTGGATTTTGTGGATGTGAGAAATACCCAGATGTATACTACATTCAGAGGAACTTCTGAGTATGGGACGGGAGCATATATTCAACTGTCCCACAATGCATTGCGTCTCTTCAGACTGTTCAATGGCGGAGATACACAGAGGTTTTGAGCCAGGCTAATATGTAACTTTATTAAGTTTTAATATTTTATAGTGTACCCTGCTTTATCGTCTATTTTCTTCTTAATGTGACCATAATTTACAAAATTAACATCATGCTGTATTGAAGAAAACTTGAAACTAGCGATTGAGACCATAAATTGTTTACTGAGGTAATAAATCAAGTGAGAAGTCGGCTCATTTTCTCATTGACTCGTATACAACTGGACGTCTTTTTGAAACCAGTGGAGTCGCCCCCTGCTGGTGATTATAAAGAAAGCAGGTTTAAGGCACTTCCAACACGGAAGCTCCGTCTGCTTCTTGTCTATGGCTACAGCCCTGAGCTATTATTGTCATGAGCAAAAAAAAACAGAAAATGCAGAGAAAATACAGAAGAGCCAGGGATTATATGTCAGACACTCTTAGCCTCTTTCTCCCTCAAGCAAGAAAAAAAGTGGTTGTATTCTTTATGCTGCTAGTTCTTGAGTATTTACCTAAATGCTAATGCCCGCTAACAGATAGCAGATTATTACAGATGTGATGAAATAACCTGTGACCTAACCTGTTGAACATGTCTTATCTTTTACAGCGGGAGGATATGCTATCAGGATATGTACAAATTGTTGCGTTTTATCTCGCCTCCCCTGGGCCTGGGGAAGAAGTGCCCTAACAGGGTGGCTTATAAGGTTTGCACTCCCACACACTCCTTTTGTTTTCAAAGGGACTGTGATGGTTTGGGGCTGTGAATGTCTGTCCTCATTCCCTGCGGTGCCAGAGAATGACCCGACCACACATGCATACAAACACGCATCGATCCCCCACTAACCAGCTGGCAGGTAACCATGGCGAGAGCAGGAAACAATGCCGCAAGTCAGGCTCAAACAAAAGGCGTCTAATGCGATGTCGAAGATCTTTTCCTGCTCCTGAACACAGGAGTGAAAGAGGAGTGGGTAGTGAAGAGAGAGAGAGAGAGCATTGTGTGCTTTGTTTCCACTTTGGTTACTGCTAATGTCTCTTAGCATGCAGAAACAGAGGGCATCTTAAAGGAATACTCCACTCAAAATCTGTCTTTCCACTCTGACATAATGACCGCCCGGAAAGGTGGCTCTGACAAGTTTGTAGTCAGCTTCGGATTATAATGATGAAAGAAAGAAAGAAAGAAAGAAAGAAAGAAAGAGAGAGAAAGAACAAAAGAAAGAAAGAAAGAAAGAGACAGAGAGAGACAGAAAGAAAGAAAGAAAGAGTGAGAGAAAGAAAGAGAGAAAGAACAAAAGAAAGAAAGAAAGACAGAGAAAGAAAGAAAGAGAGAGCGAGAGAGAAAGAACAAAAGAAAGAAAGAAAGAAAGAGAGAGAAAGAACAAAAGAAAGAAAGAAAGACAGAGAGAGAAAGAAAGAGAAAGAAAGAAAGAGACAGAGAGAGAGAGAAAGAAAGGGTAACACTTCACTTAAAAGGTCATATCTATAATGCATTCATAAAGCTTTATAAAACTATTTGTAAATGTTTATAATCATGCATGGCAACAACAAGGTTTATAAAGTATTATAATTCATAATGTTTTATACCTCCATGCAAAGTGACAGTGACAACTTTTTGTCACAACTCGGCAGAAATGAGAACTCAAATGCAACACTCAGACCCGGAAGTTCCAAATTAAGAGTCTTTAATTTGGTGGACTTCAAATCCTCAGCAACAGGATAAACAAGATACAAAATGCAAAATGCAAGAAACAAAAGTCCTCCAAGCGTGGGGAGGGAAAACAAACTCAAAAGACTCACTAGGCGCTGTGGCACTAGGACAATAAATAAACTCAAAATAAACTCACTAGGCATCAAAGCACTAGGATAGAAAACAAACTCAAAATACTCACTAGGCGTCAAAGCACTAGGACAAACAAAAAACTCAAAAATAGGTTCACTACCGTATGCGAGGATGAAGCAAGACAAGGCATGGAATTAACGCTGGTTCACGTGGCACGAGACGAGACGAACTGGCAACGAACAAAGGAATCATGGAGACTTAAATACATGAGGAAATGGGGAACAGCTGGAGACAATCAGGGGCAGGGTAGACAATCACAAACGGCGGGAAAACACACAAGGAAGGGAAGTGTCAAGACACACAAAAGGAAACACAAAAGGAAAATTACTACAAAATAAAACAGGAAGTGACACGACAAAATGAAACAAGACAACATTTAACAAAATAAAACTTAAAGTCTTCGGGCTATGACAGCCAGCTCATGTCCCTCCTGAGCCTGAGGTGCACGCCCTGGTAAAAGAGCTTGAAACAGAGGAAGCTGAGATGACACGGATGGTGCTTGCCTCCATGAGCACTGGGAAGTCACAACAGTAAAAGCAGACGACATGCAGCACTAAATGAGTTTGACGGTGCATTTTATAACTGAGGACACAGAAAAGAATCAGTCACAAAAACAGAGAGACACCTGTGGGCAAACACTCACAAGAAATTGAAGGAGAGAAGGAGTCGGATGATGATTATCCTGAAGTGACATTGACTTGGCCAGCTGTTGAACCCCAAAATTCACCTGCACTTGACCCCACAGCTCAGGAGTTTTACCCACAGGGTGAAAAGACTGTTCCAAAACTATGTGAGCTGTCTCAAGGTGCTGAGGAGAGACAGGAGGACTGGGTTCACACAGTTGAGGACATTGCAGAGGATGTGGCTGCCACAGATGCAGAGAGCTCGGTAGAGGGCATCGAGGAGGTGGAGCAAAGGGTGCCATATCCAAGGAGACAGAGGAGGCATCCTCATACTCTGACTTAGGAGAGACTTGGCCAGTCAAGTTTCAGGGAAAGGACAGTTTCTACTAGAGAAATAGACACAGTAGACACACACAGAAAAAATGTGTGTCTGTGATTTGTATGTATGTATTTGTATGTATTCTTGTGTTCAAAAGAAAAAAAGTATTTTTGAGTTCAGTGGGTTCAAAAAAAAAAAAAAAAAAAAAAAAGTAACATGAGCTGGTTCTTTAGAAAGGTATTCATTATTTTATTTTGGTATAAAAAAAAACAAAAAGGGAAAATACTTTCATTTTCAGGACCCCAAGGAAACTTAAGTGTTTCAAACCTAAGTGCCTTTTGTTAATCTGGTGATGGAGAACACAGTGACTGTTGGCTGAATTTGTGTTTCTGTAGATTGGGTCTCAGAACTGCTGAAACAAACAAACAAACAAAAAAGATCCATTCAAGGTTATGCTGAGAATTCATGGTATTGTAAAATGCATTTATTATGCAAGTCTTGGGGCGTAAAGACTGATAAAATCAGGAGTATACATGACTGCAGTTCACGGTAGTCTGAGTATCTCATAAAAAATGGTGATAGCCTAAATGTTACCTTAACATGCCCATTCCATTTCATTACTTTCCATGTATTCATATGCCAGGCTAAGAGGTATTCTTAAAATGTCAGGACGCCATTTTTAAAGAGGGGGAGAGTGTGAGAGATCCACTAAAAGTCATGGTTTTGACAGTTATATGACAAAAAGGGACCCCACAATTTCATTTACAATTTCGTTTCTTAAATATACTATTTTCATAAATAGTTGAGGAAAATTCATGTCGTTCATAAATAATATACATTTCAAAGTTGGTTACAAAAATGGTCTTACAAATTTGTTTCATGATCAGAAATACTCTGAAAGCAGCCGTTTGAACAAGAATGCAGTACATTTATTTTGCCAGTAGATGATGCCTGTCAGCTTATCACAAGGTTACAGTGAAAAAACAAGTGTAGAAGAAGAATTGTTCTTCTGTGTTATTATTACGTTGAGATAACGTGAGCCAAAATATAAAATGGCAGCTGTATATGTTCAAGTAGACTGCAGACTTTGTAAAGAAAACTGTTTTTCTTTGTCAAGCAAGTGTAAATAAAGTGACAAGAAGTGAGACCGAACTACATTGTTTCTGCAATCTCCTTTTTTTTTTTTAAATATGTGTTGATCTTAAAATATTAGCCAGTTTACTTAATGTATATTAATTATATTAATTATATATACATATATATATATATATGATGTTGATGTCGCAATGTGGAAAAGAACATGGACACCACATTATTGTTCATCATACTTGAAATGAATTATGGGATTCTCTCCCTGTTTTATGTTTATTTTATGACTATTTTCATGTGTAAAATGTATGAAGGGTGCTATACAAATAAAGTGTGGGCTGCAACGAAGGGTTAAAACCATTACAAGACTGTACATTTCAAAGCACTCTACAGGTACTAAATGAGAAAGCAAATATCAAAGATGTACCATGCACACCGTTCTGCATTTAACTCCATCAGCCCCAGCCGACTGATCAACAAACTGCAGACACTGCAACTCGGAACGTCCCTCTGTCTGTGGATCAAGGACTTTCTGACTAACAGACCCCAGCATGTCAGGATGGGCACCTCCACATCCTCCACCATCATCCTCAATACTGGTGTTCCTCAGGGCTGTGTCCTGAGTCCGGTCCTGTACACACTGTACACTCACGACTGCGTCGCCACTCATGGCTCCAACACCCTAATAAAATTTGCAGACGACACAACCATTGTTGGACTCATCAGTGATGATGATGAGGCACCATACAGGGAGGAGGTCCGAGCTCTGGCGGCCTGGTGCAGTGACAACCACCTCCAAGTTAACACCAAGAAGACCAAGGAACTCATCATTGACTTCCGGAGGACAAGAACCACATCACACTCAGGCCTGACCATCAATGGGGAAGAAGTGGAGCGGGTCAAAAACTTCAAGTTTCTCGGACTGCACATCTCAGAGGACCTGGGCTGGACTGTGAACACCACCAACATTATCAAAAAGGCCCAGCAACGTCTCTTTTTCTTGAGAACGCTGAAGAGGAACAAACTCCCCCCTCCTCTGCTGAAAAACTTCTACCACTGCACAATAGAGAGCGTCCTGACCTACAGATGTACAGTGTGGTATGCCAACTGCACCGCGTCCGAGAGGAAACAACTGCAGCGGGTCATCAAGACTGCCCAGTGGATCATCGGCTCCCCACTACCACGCCTAGAGGAGATCCACTCCAGCCGGCTCCTCCGACGGGCCGCAAAGATCCGGGATGACCCTGCCCACCCAGGACACTCTCTATTTTCCAGCCTTCCCTCTGGCAGACTCAGAATCATCAGAGCCCGCACCAACAGACTGAAGAACAGTTTCTTTCCCATGGCCGTGAAGAGACTGCTGCAGGAATCGGAACCATGAACCCCCCCACACGCACATGCCACACGCACATGCCACACGCACATGCCACACACACACACACCCCAGCCCAATGCCCAATGGGCAATAGACAATGAACATTAACTCTGCACTTTAATACAGACTGCATCTTCCATTGCACCTTACTGTTTTGTTTTTTTATTTTCTTTTTTATTACTGTTTTTACTATTTATGCTTGAACCTCAACATGTAGCTGCTATACATGAGAGAGATGCTGCCAGACAAAATGTTGTTGTATTTTGTACAATGACAATAAAGCTTCTTATCTTATCTTACAAGACTGTAGAGGGTACTGTTTAAAAAATTACAATACCAGTCCTAGGCATGGGACAATATGAAAATGTCATGTCAGGATTATCCTGGCCAAAAGAATTGCGATACACAATATTATCCAGATAACAAAATATGCTTAAAACTCAGAAACACAGGAATCACTTCACCTTGTTGGGACTT